>JAPTYR010000008.1:16343909-16354745 GCA_029814505.1 Siphamia roseigaster | reverse complement strand
GACTGGTATCTGTGAACTGTTTTTCTTTTGAACTTCTCATGTCTAGTGGAGGAGACAGGCGAGGTTGAGTCGCTGGCCCTAAACTGATGCCATAAGGGGCAGAGCTGCTTTCAGACGGAACAGAAGACAAATTAGAAATTAATGTAGGAAGGAGACGTTCTTTTGGAAAATGAAATGCATAGTCAGACGTATTTAAACAGATGTAATGTCCATTCTGTGAAGTGGAATTTCCAAAATCCTTTTTTTTTTTTTTTCAGAGGTTAAAACTGACTTTATTCCGACCGAAATCCACGCATACAGAAGAAAAACTCTCAAAATACTACATTGATGAAGGAAAAAAAGGAGTATCAAAACAAAATTGCAACTTTAAAAATCCAATTTCTTTTTCAAGAAAGATTAAAAAAAAATAAAAAAATACTGGTTTGTTGTGCACCGCAATTAATATCTGCAGAACGTCCAGTTTGGATCTCTGGCCAGAAACATTTGAAATCCTATTTCTGCATTTGACTGTTCTGTCTAAACAGGGAAAAAAAAAAAAACAAGATAGTATTTATTTAAATTAAAATCCTGGATGCAGTTTCAGTCTCAAATAGTCTTGTTCCAACTCGAAACTCTCTCAAAGTATGTGAAACAGCCATCGACCGGATCTCCCAAAGAGTCTCCAAACCAAGTTTTTGGATAAAGGTGAAAGCGATGTAATCTCAGCTCTAAAACATCAACAGACCATCAACTTCCCTTGTGTTCTATCTATGTACATCATGACTGCCTTGGCTGTCCACTGAGGAGAGACACCACAATACATGTCAGGTGTTATTACAATCAGGGATCCTCTTTAATCCTTATTGTCTACTGTCTTACAACTCCAAATAGAACGCTTTCATTTGTTTATGTGGTATGTAAACTAGTAAAATTCAGTGAGAAGGAAGGGAAGTTTGGTCTGATATAACGGCTGCTTTTTATAATGAAGGTGAGCGCTGCGGCGGGACGGTCTAGGAGTTGTTGCTCTGCGCTCATGCTAACCACAGTCGAACTGGCGGTAACATCCACTGGCCAAACCCCTGCAGATCCCTTGTCTAAATAAACGAGGCCGCTGGATTAACCAGCTTACACAATGATGAAAAGACAACAGTGGTTGTCCATGCGCTGCCCTGGGGACAGGGGTCTGAGAGACTGCCATGAGATGGGGTTAAAGCCCCAAAAAGGAAGGGGGACTAAGGGTTAGAATAACACAACAAACTTTGTGTTCTTTGAAAAAACCTCCACATTAGCCTGACCTTCACCTGACATGAGTGCCAAGGGAGAAGCAGAGGCAGGAGGCAGGAGGCAGGAGGCAGGAGGCAGGAGGCAGGAGGCAGGAGGCAGGTCTGGGCTAAACCAAGTTAGAAAGTTAGAAACTGTTTGCATGGAATACATCCACCTTTCATAGTTACTCATGCATGTTTTTTTTTTTTTTTTAATTTAATAATTCTGGTCCACTGCTGGTCCAAAAAACACTAAAGAGGGTTAAAAAGGATGCATGTTTTATGAGTGTAGAAGTCCTACAGCTTTGCATATTAGATGAGTGCTTTGGGAAATATGAAAATTTCCTGCCAAGCATTAAATAAGTTTAACATCTGCTAACCCTTAAAGACCCACACATCCACTGGTGACATAAAAACATCCACTGATTTAAAAGTGTTATACCTTTTGATCTACCTATCAATCCATGTAAATAATTGGTATAAAATGCAGTTTGTCATCTTTTCACGGTCATCGGGTGTTTTGTTTTTTTTGTCATTTTTGTCATTACTGTATTTTTTTCATTGACTCTTTTGCAAATTAACTCTGTAAAGCCCTTCGAGGCAACCTTGATGTGATTTAGGGCTCTAGAAATAAAATTGAATTGAATTGAATTGAATTGAATTGAATTGATTGAATTGAATTGAATTGAATTGAATTGAATTGAATTGAATTGAATTGAATTGAATTGAATTGAATTGAATTGAATATGCTACATCCTAAATCTCATATTGATTTACATTCTGGATGCCTATAGTAAAAACCTGTCAAAACTCAATTCCTCTCATTCTCTTTTTCTGTTATTAGTTTATTTCTGTTATTTTGACCCTAAAACACAGTAAAACAAAACCACTGAGTATAACTGACACCAGCACATATTCACAGCAGCTTTCATGGCACTGAAACAGCTGCAGATTCACAGCAGTGCATTTACCTGGAATAAAGTCTCAGGGGTTAAAGGCTTAAGTATCTGCATCCTCATCCTCTGTCCCCGTGTCCTCCTGTCAGCTGACCCAGCACGAGTCTCTGGTCGCACTGTTTGACAATCGTACGTGGTGTCGTCAGGGCGTGGCCGAGGAGTTCGACTACATCAGCCACCACCACGGCTGGAAACACCCTCAAGTCAATGTCTTCATCACACTCATTCTCTTTGTTGTCATGAAGGTGGGTTTCAGATCGATGTACATACAGTCTGTCTGAAAAGGAGCAGGATTTTGACGTCTTTTCTCTCTTAGTTCTGGATGTCTGCTGTGGCCACCACCATGCCCGTTCCTTGCGGTGCCTTCATGCCAGTTTTCCTGATCGGTAAATTAAATCTGCTACATCTCCTTTTTGTTTCCATTGCAGAGGTAAACAAGTGGTGCCGGGCACAACAAACCCCGCCCATCATAGACATTTTAGCTCTTAATGGACATCTCCAAAACATGAGACTATGGGTTTGACCTTTCAAGGTTACTCGAGGTCAAAGGTCATTATGCCATTTTGGAGCCTATATGTACTTTCCTATGGCTCCACAAAACTAACTGAGTACTTATCACCACTCTTTTTGGAGTTACAACGATTTGAAGTCATCTGACCTTGATTTTGACCTTTCATGGTCACTCAAGGTTAAAGGTCATGTCATTTTGAAGCCCATGCCAGGTTTCCTGTCTGTCAATAATAATAACAACTAAGTCTCTATATTCAGTCATCTCTCCATTCTAGTCCATTTAGTTTTTTAGGTATTCACCAAGTGACCTCTGACCCCTTGGGTCAACAACAGGTCAACGTCTATACACATAAGATGCAGAATTGAAAGATGAGCATTTTGCTGCTCAATGGAAGTCTCGAAGATGAATAGTTCAAAAGTTATATCCATAATTGAATTTTGACATTTATTGTGATGTTGACCTTTGACCTAGAGTCTTCAAATTTGTCCTTCAAGGTTCTGATGTCAATGCACATCAACAGTGAGAGCAACAAGAAACTATATGCCAAACTGAGTATACAGGAATGAAAAGGAAGTTCCTGATTTGCCCTATCACTGAGCTTTGCGAAAACACATTTTTTGGTGACCTTGACCTTGCAGTTTGACCTCCATTTACCAAACTTTAATGGTATCTATTCTGGACCGCCTTTTGGACCACGTTTTCTGGAAATTTCCTGGAAATCGGTGCAGTAGTTTTTGCGTTAAGTTGCTGGAGGGAGTAAAAAAGAATAACCGTGTGTCCTCTGTGTGTGATGGACAGGTGCAGCCTTTGGCAGACTTGTTGGGGAGATCATGGCTGCTATGTTTCCAGATGGCATCCATGCAGATGGCAGCGTGTATCCCATAGTTCCTGGCGGTTACGCAGTAGTAGGTGTGTTTTTATTTAATGCTTTACTTTACCCCTTTGAAGAGCCTCTTTACTTACATTCTGAGTCTATTTTTACCCACTGTATGACTTTGAAAAGTGCTATAATGTTGGCAGAAGCTAAAATACAGCAGGGTTTGGCTGAAGGTCCAGGTGTGGATGTGTGTGAGGAGTTCAGGGACATCTGGAGGACAGACGATCACAAGGCACATTTACACAACCATATGAGGATCTGAAGGGCGTAGATTGGATTGTGTACTGACTGACCAGTAAAACAAGGTGCACCTAGAAAAATCAATACCGCCTGAAGTGTACGATATATTTAGAGTATTTTTATTACTTCACCCACTGTCCCTGAAGTGCTCTTATAACCAACCCTGATGATAATGCCTATTCTGTGTCGACCTTGATCGATGGTTGTGTTATTGTGTTTTGGCACATTAGTTTAGATATAAAATCATAAAATAATGAACCCAGCAGTAAAATACATACACTTGTGGGTTATTATAGTTTTTTTTTTACAGTTACATAAGGTAGAACAAGGTGGACAGACTGGTGTGTTGAGCATTTGTCTCATATGAAAAGCTGATTTTTATGAAGTTGTACTTTTGTATTTTATCACCAGTGTCAATGTTTCATCACAATTTTACAGTTTTGAGGTGTGTTTTTTTTAATGTCACTTTAATGCTCTCACTTTAAATGAAAGTAATGGTAGTGAAGGTGAGGCAAACTTATTTATTACTATGTTTATTTTGATTCTATTATATATTTAAATAAACAAATTCTCACCAGGTCTAAAATGTTAGTGAAGTTATGTAAATATGGTAATAATACTTATACTAATAATTTTACTAATTTAAGTTGAACAAATTGACATATGAGATGAGTGCTAAACTGAGATCAGATACACAACAGGGAATAATGACTAAAAATCTTTTTATTTAGTAAATAATATTGCAAATGCCAAAACTAGTTGCACTATTTTTTAGGAATTCTCTGCTTCTGAGATTAAACATGCTAAATCTTACATAGATTATGTTTTGGAAATCTCCACAATCACTGTGAGAAGAGAAAACTTTTAAGTAAAAATACTCATTTATTGGTGATTTCCATCACATCTAATAAGATAACTTAGAAACAAATGACAAATGAAAAAGTTATTACACATATACTGGTTTAGCTACATTTATGCAGTAGATTCATAAATATTCCACTAGAGAGAACCTGTTAAGTGAATATATTATAATGTATAGACAGTGTTTTGAAGTAGATCGGGTAATTCTGAGACAAAGATTCCTTTTTAGTAAAACCCATTCTCTCATTAAGTCTTAGAATTTTACATTTTGACCCAAGACTGTATTTGAGAAACTACAGCCAACCAGCATTTTTAACTTAATTTTTCTTTTTTATTATTCACTCACAGACTAGTGTTTTGTTTTGTTTTTTCAATCTTATGGCAAAGAGATTTAAACTTCTGCAGTAAAAGATGAGCAGGTGTATTTTTAACTGCGAGTTCCAGCTACAGCTACAGTCAAAATTACAACTTATTTCAGATGGAATTTTTGTGTAAAATCTGCACAACATGGATTAAATGAATTCTTTGCTCCATGTCATCCCTCCTCTATTCCCATATTTCCCATCTCTGTTCACTGTCCTCTGTCCACCATCTCTAATGAAGTGAAAATATAGATGGTTTTGAGCCGCAATAAACAGTAAATGAGTTTGGCTGCTACACTACTGTATAAATGTGGGCAGTCGTGGCCTAGTTGGCTGTAAAATCACCTTGTGGCCTAAGGGTTGCTGGTTTGATTCCCTTGACTGGAGTTGTTGACTGATGTGCTCTTGAGCACGGAAGTTAGTCTACTGATGGGTTAAAGGCAGAAGACAAATTTTGGTGTATAATGCATTTTTATCTGTCTGACAAAATAAAAATTCTATTCTATTCTATTCTAAATAATTAGTACTACATGATATAAAACAACACGACAGTACTTTTACCATGCACTACCATCATATCCTTATGGTAGAGAAAGGTCATTTTTCTTTTTCTTACACAACAGACATAAAAAAAAAAACAGCAAAAAAAAAGTGTTCAGGACTTCAGAGTGTAATTTAACTCACCTCAATAATACACATTTTTCTGTGCACTTTATGACGTAAATCTTGTGCAAATCTGAAGTCATTTTTATCACTTGACACCAGCTTATTGAAAGTGACTGATGCAAATCGATTTCACTTTAGTTGAGAATTACACTTTGGACTGAAGTAAATTAGAAAACTGCTCAGTCCAAAATTGCCATGGATGTGACTCATCGGCGAGTGTGACAGGAAGACGTCGTGATGTTATGAATTAGAAAAGACATCCTGCAGAAAATTATGTTTTGATTTGCTGTCTCGCAGTAATCGTGTCTGTGAATTATTGCACGCATTTGCCGTTCACATTTAAACCTCGTATTGAACTGTATGTGAATGAACGAGACACAGAAGTCATTGAGTGCTTTTCTTTAATTCACTTCCCTCCCCCACAGGAGCGGCAGCGCTGTCTGGAGCAGTCACCCACACCGTGTCCACAGCCGTCATAGTGTTCGAGCTGACTGGTCAGATCTCCCACATCCTCCCTGTGATGATCGCAGTGATCCTGGCCAACGCTGTGGCCCAGTCTCTACAACCGTCGCTGTATGACTCCATCATCCGCATCAAGAAACTCCCTTATCTGCCCGAGCTGGGGATGGGACATCATGAGTGAGTCTGTTTCAATCTCTTTTCTACTTTGTGTTCATTCTGTCTGTTTGGTTTGTACTCTGTATATATTTCTGTCTATAGTCTATAGTTTATTATAGTTTATATTTACAGTGGTGTATAGATATTTATACCTCTGGTATTTTTTACAATTTGCATGTTTAGTATTTATACTTAGTACTTCTATTTTTTTACTTCTAGTTTATTATTTTTATTATTATTTTTAAATACTCTGCACCAAATCACCAAAGAAAATTCCTCATATGTACGAGCATACCTGGCAATAAAGTCTTTTCTGATTCTGATTAGTTATTCACAAAATGCTCTTTCAATAATGGCAGTTTTGTTCTTGATCTCACTCTTCAGATATTAATGATGGAACCAATCTGTTGTCATTCCTGATGCAGAATTGCCTCAGCTATACAATGATGCTCGTTCAGAGTTTCTAACTCATTAAGTACACGGTACGACAAAATGTTAGGCTACCCCCCCCATTTTTCAAAACCCTGCCATAAAATCCACAATCCAGATCAGATCCAGCTGAGACCAAGTGGTCTGATAGAGAACCCAACTCGAAATAAGTGTTTCAAATTGTATGAACTTCGGTCAATAAGCAACCAAGATATTGAGAAAAGATTAAGCTCCATTTCAAAGTGATCCAGGATTTCTTCTGTATCGTCACCAAAAATCAAATCACTTATTCCTTTGACCATCCTAAACATTCCCTGAAAGTTTCAGCAAATTCCATTCATAAGTGTCAGTTATTTTGAACAAACCAACGCCGACAAAAACATAATCTCCTTGGCGGAGGTAATAAAAAAATACTCATTTCTAAATACTCCTTCTGCAATAGCTTAAAGCAGTGATAAAGAGAAAAGGACCACGACAGAATGGGTGCATGATGGTCCCTTACCTAACCTCTGTGCGGTATGACACAGCATCATCAGTCTCGCTTCTCTGGGATATCTCACTGAACAGGCCTTCACAGATCCGTGGGATTAAACCTTTATCTTCCTGGGGAGTCACATTAAATGATCACAAAATGCTGTTAGACACATTGGGTTCTTTTCACTGACAATTCCATTTTGCTCCGATTATGTGCTCTTAATCGGGCGTCTACGTTTTGCTGCGACCACAACTCAGCACATGCAAAGACTGCTGAACAACACAAACCACAGCTCATCTGATATGGAGTCAGTGAAGCATAAAAGCAATTCCACTCTGAGCTGCATGCCCTCTTGTTTTAATTACAAAGTAACAGATAGTAAGCATTAAGAGCCATATATAATTATCTGAATGTTGACAGCAGCTCTGCTGTTGACCTTGTACAAATCTCCTGGTAGACAACCAGAAGCCTTATTGGTAATGTGAAATTTCCATTGCTGTGCAAGGTGAGGAGAAAAGCTGCCCTCATCACATTTTCTGATTTAAAGAGGAGAAACATGGAGATAAATGGAGAGAAGGGGAGGGGTGTCAGATAAGGCTCACATCAGTCCATTTCTAATGTGGCAATGAGCCAGCCAAATTCACACGAGGTCACGATTACATTGTGCGGCGTCAGCTCTACACTATTGAAAACATTGTGACATTTGGAGGCTTTGTTCAGACTGCAGGCATCAGATTTTTTTTTTTTTTTTTTTAAGTGTGAGCAGATCTGTTTTTTCAGAGATCATTGTGAACTACAGAAATATGAGTCATTCAAGTATGAGGGCCTGAATTTTTGGAATATGAAATTAATGTTTTATATCACTTTAGGCTGACATTTTCCTTAATGGAAGAAACTGAGTCGTCAGTGTACAACATTATAACAAAGTGCAGGGTCAACTTTGGCAATGCGGGGAATCTTTGAATGTGACATTTGGGTGCATATATTGCATCCTGAGACATAAACCATTATGTTGTCAACATATTTGTTGCCGTTTTGTACATGCAGGTCAGTGCAGGGCTGTAACCACTTCACATTGTAGTCACATATAGGCTATATAAAAATAAACGTATGAAAACCAGATTTATAAATAGAGAAAAGAACTCAAATTAACTAGTATGATTTCTAGTGTGGCTCTTCAGTAGTCCATGCAAATAAATGTATATGAGGTACATATTAAAATTCATGTTTTATATCTGATTCAAGTAACAAAAAGATTTAAAGCTCCTTACTGCAGGTCCCATCATGGTGTAAGATTTCCCTGAGCCTGATTGTCCATAGGTGAATATACAGGCGTTGAACCCCTCAAATGCAGCTTTAAGGACACCAGACCCTAAGTCATTGAAGATCTGGAAAAGCAGATTTATAGGATTTTGAATTGTTAAAAATAAAGCAAAACACCATGCTAAATATATTTTTAAACATCAAGTTCACACAAGATTAGAAAAACAAGAGCCTTTAGGAGAGAGAAAATCATGACTCAAAACATTTGGATCATCACACCTCTTCCTGAGAAGCATATGACGGACTTCCCGGGTCAGTTGAATCATATGAGAAATCAAATGAAAAAGTCTTCCGTTCATCCCCTCGAACAGTAGGACCTATAGGCTGGAATGATTTAAAAAAAAAAAAAAAAAAGGAGGTACAGCTCATTTGGGAGTGGGGGAACCCTCATTAACTGCAGTGATTAATATTTTATTTTACAACATACCTTATGAATAGTTGTAGTTTTTCCCTGCACCTGGATAATGACCTTTGATGAAGACTTCTTTTCGCTATGGAAAAGTTAACATGATTGGCATTTGTGTTCATATTGCAAATTTGGAATCAAACTTCCACAAATAATTTAACTGAAATGTTATTTAATACCTGGTGTTCAGTGGACGGACGCGGACGGCGACACAGACTGAAGCCATGACTTCCTCAGAACCAGACAGAACACCAACAGGAAGTTTTTGATGAAACATAATTAACCTAATAATTGTGTCACCTGTGGACTGTCCTCCAGGTGCAGTACTCGAACTCGCCACTGGGTCTGAAAGAAATGGAGCGAATGGTTTTTTTTTTTCCCATCTCGTAATTAATTACCATTATATGTATTCGTTGATTATTCTATTATTTTTTTTGTATTGGATTGTCTACACTGTATTATTTTTGCTGGGATTTTTGTCCTGCAAAAATTCTAATTCGTTTATTTTGTTTCCGTTTGCTTCTGTTCCACATTGTTGTGCACATTTTCTTAGATGAAGCACTTTTGTGAATGATTCTGAAAAGTAGAACAGAAGTCAAAATGGATTTTAAAAATTTTATTTCAGAAAATAGCAAATATACTTTACCATATTACAGTTTACTATACGCATACACTTACATTGACAACTCATTGTTGTTATTATTATTACTATTATTATTATTATTAACAATAATAATAATAACAATATTGTTATTGTTGTAAGTAGCAGCAGTAGTAGCCTCGTCCTTCGTCTTATTTTTCTTTTTTATATCCACGATCAACTTTTTCTGTCAACATGCTGCATTCAAATACATTAGAAAAATTGAATGCTGACTCAGATACGTGCAAATATAAAGCGTATTTTAGTCAAATCAGTGAGTGTAAGGTTCAAGTCATTTTAAATCATCTAAGTATCACTTAAATTGACCAATGGAAAATTCATATCAGTGATATTCCATTTAGATAAAGGTGATGACTTCGGATAGCATCTTTAACAATAATTTTCATTGTATTTATTTTTCATCAAACATATAGACACTATTATTTTACTGGTTAATTAGCATAAATTCAGTCATGCATGAGGGACTTAATAGCTGACATTTTCCTTGTGAGCAGCGGGGTATGAAGATATGATTGCATGTTTTACAACTTTTCTTTCGTCCTTAAACTCAACATTACGATTCACCACCCACGCTACCCATGATGCAGGGCGGAAAAGACCCGGCGCGGACATTCAAAACTATGGCAGAAAACGCGACTGAATTTAAACCAATTTTAAAGTCAGAAGAAACTGAAAACCCGTCTAATGTTGACACCGGAAGACTGTCGTGTTCTTTAGAGAAGGGTATCAACTCACAAAACGACCTGAGTTTAACACATAAGGTCCTAACGTTACAGTGTGTTTCCGACGAAATTAACCCACACCAACACTCTACGGAAATCACCGGAAAACTCTCATCAAAGTCTGTAAAAACATGTACAAAGGCGAAAAACGGAAAACAGACGACAGGTGGTTCTTCTGGTCTTGGAGTGAACCCCGAACAGATGAGTGTGAACTGCACAGAAGACAAGGAAAACACTGCCGTGCCATCGACAAGCAGCACTCCCGGTACGTGATGTACTCACATTGGGCTGAATGTTTTCCTAAGGTTCAATATTGTGGTAAATTAAAATAGCCAGACACACTTCTGAGATCTAGATCAGCAGATAGATGCAATAACACCAACTGTGCAGAGTGTTTTAATTTCAGTTTTGTCAGACTATTAAAAGACTCTTATACTATATATTATAAGAGTAATGCTATATATAGAATTTAAACCTACCACTAAACC
>JAPTYR010000008.1:16317002-16328581 GCA_029814505.1 Siphamia roseigaster | reverse complement strand
AACATATGTGCTTTCTTCCTGTGTTAATGGTACCAATCTCTTCCCATTGCACAGCATAAATTAATGAACTTTTTTTCAGTAGCATAACAGATGTTACCTTATATTCTGTCATAAATCCAGTAAAGGTTAGATAGTTTTATATAATGATTAATATCATTGTATTGGTTAGTTTGGTTAAAATGTTATATTTGCTATAGGCCATAATAGACATCAGATGTTTTCAGATTGACTTACTTGTCAATAAATCCTGTTAAATCCTACCTCTCATGTTGCACTCCAGTTGTGCCCCAGGGCTCTGTACAAGGACCCCTCCTCTTTATCATCGACCTCTTTCCCCTTGGCAACATATTCAGCAAAAATAAAATCAACTTTCACTGCTACACGGGTGACATCTAGCTCTACCTCACCAGAAGATAGAAAATCCTTGTTCACTTCTGACTTCCTCAAACCAAAAAGTGATAAAACTGAGGTTCTCCTTATTGGGTCAAAATCAATTTTATCTACTATTAACAACTAGTGATGGGATTTTTGGCTCTTCTTTGGGGTGTGGCTCTATTGGTTCTTCTTACTATGGAGAGCCAGCTCTTTCGGCTCTCAAATGGTTCCCCATATATACCTTGTTAGATTGTTAATTACTTGTTTACATTTTATTTAATAACATGTTGCTTTATTATTGACATTGTTAAGCACTTTGGCCAGTATATGATGTGTAAAAATTCTGTGTAAAAAATGCTTTATAAATAAAACTTGTATTCTAAGCAATTATTAAATAATTACTAGAAATACCCAAGCACCACTTAAACAAAGTGATCCAAAATAAATGAAACAGTTATAAATACAAAACACTCACCACAATTAGAAAAAGTTTTAAAGCAGCTTCATAACAAAAAGGCACCACAATACAAATGCCACTTGAATACAGTGACATTAAAGTATAAAACTATGAAGGATAAAAAAGACATGTCAACAACATTGACTATTAGTGCTAAAGCTCTCACTATATTAAAGCACTCAAAGACTGGCATTGACAAACACTAGGCGTCTGAGCTTGGAAGGTCTTATCCTGTTCCTTCTCAATCTGTACAGTTTTGGAGAAGATCCTCTGATGGGACAGATGTTGTCACTATGCACAGTCCACCTGCCATCAGGTGTGTGAGCTTTGGATAGATCAGTGCCTTTGTCTCCCACCAGCTCAGTGGGTCAGTACTGCCCTGGAAAAGAGGCTCCTCAGGTAGGACCTCACCTCCGACGGAGGAGGAAAAAACTCTCGGCAACGAGAGGGAGGGAGAGAGAGGGAGGGGGAGAGAGAGGGAGGCGCCAATTGACAAAAAAAAAAAACGGCAGGGGAAAAACCTCGCGGCTCTGTGGCACTTGCACATGCACAACGAGAGGGAGGAGGAGAGAAAGTGAAGGACAAAAAAAATCAAAAACGGCTCCCACTGTAGAGCCGGTTCCTTTCGTTCACTTCAAAGAACCGGCTCTTCGCGAACAACACAGCACTGGTCTTGGCTACGTCAACTACTCACTTATTTCCAGACGGAACTGGAACTGGTCAGTGAACTCACCACACATTTTCTGGAACAAATGTGCTTCAGTGTTTAACCATGAAGGTCTTAAATAAACATGAACTCCAAATTGCTGAAGAAATCTTACTGAAACACTCATTCGAGAGTTTGAAGGTAGGCGTCAGTCCATTTATAGTGTGTTATGTGTCAGCTTTTTGCAGCTTTTAATATCCAAGTAACTGTGTTTCTAGGTCTATGGTTTCATACATACATTAAATAGGAACAAACCCACTATCGTGGAGGTAGTGGTCGACACTTGGCCTGATTTCAAGGTTATTATTTGCAGACCTGACCTTCAGGTGAGTTCTCAACCTGCTGCAGAACGATAATGTGACAGATATTAAACTTATGTCTGTACCAGTTGTGGTTGTTTTTTCTGTTTATTTCGCAGAGGAAACTTACTTTGGAGCTGGAAAGGAAGGTTTCATATTACTGCATGGATGAGCAGATTTTAAGGAAAATGCTCACAGAGGAAAACGTCGTTGACTTCAGCACTTATTTTCGATTTTCAGGTAGATAATGGAAAAGATGCTTCTAAAAATGTGGTTAAATGACAAATGTACTTCTGAATGAATAATGAAAACAGATGGTTGATGTATTAGGTTCATTCTTTCAAAGCGTCAGAATGATTTCCAACCAATAACCAACAGGAACCCAGTTGTTTCTCCTAGATTCAACTTTTCTTTTTCATTATTTTTATTGGAGTACAAGGATGTTGAACCTTATTATTCACATTGTATGAATTGACATAATTCACCCACAGTAACTATCTATACCAAATTTTAAACTACATTTTAGGCCTATGTCACATTAATAAGTGTATGAATAATCTTTAATAAGTGCATCATAGCGCAGGGATAATGACTTAAAAATAGTAAAATTACTGATGATTTAAATATCATCACTTTCCTAAAATAACGACCTGAGGCCTAATGATTTTTCAGGAAACACAAAAATGTTTTACCAGATTTACCACAATTATTGGATGATTTAGGCAAAAAAAAAGAGGCATTTTTGTTGAAAATTGACTTGGGCAATTGATTTTTGTAAGGTGACAATATATTTCAGTTAGTTAAAATGTCATTAATGTTTTGCAAATCTTTGGATTTGAAATATAATCATGTTTAACCATTTCCATTATTAAATGCTGCCTTCACTGTTATAGCATAAGAAATAATAATTGTCTATAGTCAGTGTTTACCATATAAGACACAAAACATGAAATCATAAAATGCTTATTACAAAGTAGTTGCTAGAATAAACTAGAAACTAAGCACATTCCATGCTAAAAGGATGGCGTTTTGGGTATTGTTACTGTTATCAAGTGTCAAAATGGATAAAATCTGACCCAGATGGGCTGTAAGGTTCTTAAAGAAACAACTTGACAAACTTATGCTATAATGTAAATAATAAAGGTCATAAAAAAAACAAAAGTAAATGTGAATAATGCAACCAAAAAAATCTCCCAAAAGTAGTCTGAATGAATACAAAACAATTGAACGGATAAATAATACATATGAGAAATGGATCCGAACAAAAAAGTGGAATGAGAAAGAAGAAGTAAATATGAGAAAAATGCTGAAAATGTTTCAAGATACAAGACTGGATCCACACTATGGTCTGTAGGCAGGAATAAATACTGTTTTTATTCTCTCATTATAGGGGTTGACAAGTCCACTGTTGACATGATAAAAGAAGTGTCATCTGACAAAGGAGTCAACACTAGGAATTACACATTGTGCCATGTTTTATATTTACCGGACTGCAGCACTTTGATCCGTCCAGCAGTTGACAGGTATGTATACTCAGCAAAATGGTCTTCACCTATAACAATAAATTTGAAATGTGTTATGCTTACAGGTTGACTTGTGCTTCTGATCCTTACAGCACATTTTACACAAGGTGTCAAAAGTTTGGAAATACATAGCCGTATAGTTTTTTGAGAGACACATACGTATTCCTATTGTTTATATACAACAAACTAAGTAATATAATGACCAAACATATATAAACTTACAGACACTGGTATGAAAAGGGTAACATTCATCAAGCCATCACTTTGGGCAATAACAGTAGACTTTAAATGAAATACATAAAGCTATGTCACGTACCATTTTTCTGTTGACAACAGTTTGTGAGAACATGCTATTTCATTAGATACCTGTAAGTTAAAAACCTTGTAGACCACAATTAAGTACAGTGATGCATGAAAAACAATGGAAAACAGTTTTGATAGTTGAGTAGTAATATGTGTCAGCATTTAAGACATGGCTACCTTTTTGCATTGTTGCCCATGACGTTGGAACAGAAAAAAATTTGAACATTTTTGTGTCTTCTTATGAAATAACTGCAACAATGTTATTTATTTTTGATAGATAAAGTGTAACTTATACTGGGCAATTACTGATGTGTATGAATAGGAATAAAAACAGGAGCATGTCGTCCCATTATGAATATGTTATTCCAACTTTATGGGCAACAGTGCATATTTCAATAATAATTTCATCATACTGCAATGTAATAAACATCCAACTTACTGTTAGAGTTATTTAGTTGTAAAACAGTCAGCTGAACGTTACCTATCATGATTGTCAGTTCAATCACACTGACATGACCTTAATTCTTTTGAACTGTCCTGAGATAACCGATTGCGAGGTCAGGAAAAAAAATCGACCTGAACACAAACTATTTCAGCTGAATGTTTAAAGAAACTAATGTCCAGATGCCAAGAGTGTTCATGGATTTTTTAAAATGAAAATAGCTTACTTTGAATTCTTATCCGATTGAGATTCAGCTTTATTGTCATTTGATCACAAACATGCATGAATATGCAGCATGAATAAACAACAATTAAAAAATAGACAACAATGAGTGAAAATACATAAAAACAATTCCATAGATTAAAAACTTCTATAAAACCACTAAAATTATGTTAAAATTCAATATACCGATGTCTGTACATAATCAGTCAAAATTAACATTCATACAATTTAATTAAGCAAATTATACTTCTGGATCCGACCCAAGCTTTGAAATTCTATTGAACATTTGTTACTGTGTGTTGATGTTGAGGGAAGTTATATACATTATAGTTCTATCGCTCAGTCCTAGTTTAACATCTAGTTTACATCTGGTCAAAGTTAAACTTAAATCGGTCTTTATTCTACAGTGAGCTTGAATCAAGGATTTCGTCACTTAACCTCTCTCATGTGGATTTGGTGAATCAAACCTGGAAGTTTGGAGGGAATGAGCAGTCCTACAAAAATGTTACAAACCTTATTAGCTACTTCCCCTCATGCTGTATCACTGATGACCAAGGTCAGCCAGTATCCTGGATATTAATGTATGATTACTGTGCTATGGGGCTGTTATACACTCTACCAGAGCACAGAGGAAAAGGATACGCTAAGGTGTTGATCTACACTATGGCCAAAAGACTCCATGCTGAGGGCTTCCCAGTGTACTGTTTCATTGAGGAGGACAATTTGATGTCTTACAGGCTCTTTAAGAGTATGGGCTTCATTGACGATCCCTCTTACAGGGCACAGTGGCTTGAAATTAACTATTGACTTTTACATTTAAAGGTGATTCAATGATCTTTTGAATGAATGTAATTATGTTCAGGTGAACAGAAGAAATGAGGATATGTTCATTATGTAAAGGAAATGAAAATGTTGTCTTAAACGATTTACTTTGAAGAATCTTGTTTACTCTTTTTAAAATCTCTTACTCATTCTTTGTGAGTGTATTACAGACAAATTGTTCAATAAAATCAAAGGATAAAATTGTTACATCACCACTCCTGTCTTCTTTTTCCTGATGGCTACAATTTCATTCCAAGGCAACACATGCATTAGGCAGCCAGCACCAAACACTTGACCTTTCTGTTGTACATTGCACTCTAGTAACAATTTATAATACTCATATTTCATGTATATTTCTTCTTACAAATAAATACAAACATATGTTGTAGCCCTGTCAAAACAACAAAGTTAAAGGCTGCATAATACCTTTGCACAGTACTTTCTTTTGATATGAGATTTATAGTAAACCTACTTCAGGTGCTTATACAGGTAGAATTCACTTATTTATTATTTTATGAACCTTGGCTTTATCTAACCGGGAGTTCCAGTGAGATTAAAAAAATCTCTTTTGCAAGGGAGACCAGAACAAAGTAGCAGCCATATAAAATCAACAAGATACACACTTGGAACAATAAAACAGAACAGGTATTAAAGCATAATGGCCTCTCATAAAACAGTTCAGACATTTCTCCCTCACTGCATTCTTTATGATACTAATAGTTCATGGATATGACTGTTTCTGGTTCAATAACTTTTTGTATACACTTGAAAGACTATGGTGCATGGTGGGAAAATAAAAGGTACACCGTGTATTCACCTTTAACCCCTGATGCATCAGTGCTGACGCATTCCAAATGGATACTTAAATATTCAGAAAAATCAAACTTTTTTTAATCTGTTTTTTTAACTGAGTTTTGTTGATGGAACTGATGTAGAAATAAACAGGTGCAAAAAAAAAAAGCTGTTTTAGAAAAGACAAATTACAATATTAGTTATTTCTTTTTTTCTCCTTTTTTACTTATTTTCTTGCAAATTTCTTCAAGTTATTAATAATCTTGTAAATATGTGTTAGTGTTTGTTCACTTTGTTGCTTATTTTTCGACATTTTATTTATTTTTTTTTCTTCACTTTTTTTTCTGTTTGTGTCTTACTTTGTTCATGTTATAATTTTTTTGGTTTATTATTCATTTTTGTTGATCACTTTGGCAGTTTTTTGTTCATTTTGTTGCTTATTTATTTATTTTCCTTTCTATGGAACAGCTAAAGTCTCATGGGTAAAAGGGTTAAATGTCTGTAGTACTATGAACAGATTCTACTTTGTGGATACAGATGCTTTTCATTTATTTTTATTTATTGCTTGGAGTTTGTCTTTAGTTTAGAAACAAATCCAGGTTTTATGAAATATACAGAAAAACCTTGTACCCAAATACAAACAAACAAATATTCATGCAATTTTCATTCCCGTATAAATAAAAAAACAAACAAATGAAAAATCTCGAAAGTGCTGACGGTGGCGCAACCCACTTCCGCCTTCAGTAAAATTATAACCACGTGTCTATGACGTCAGCGCCTATAAATCCGAGCTGTTAAATTAATAAACATGGAACTGAACGAAGATCAGTTGAAAGAAGCGGAGACCAAACTAAAAACATGTTTACCTCGTTCATTAACAGTTCGTATTATTTTTACTCCGTTTTCATGAGCTGTTTCTCTTTGCTGGTGCTTGATCGCTCCTTTGACTCACTGGTTCTGTTCTATTTCTAAGGTTTACGGTACTTTGCTCCTCATGAACAGAGTCAAACCGGATCCCATGAAAGTTTTTGTGGATACATGGCCAGATTTCCACGTAATTGTTTGCAAACCTCAACGTGAACAGGTACTGTAACTTTTTACTCATCCCACAATAAGCACTTGAGGCGGTTTCATGTGGTATTACAAGTCGTAATTTGTCATCTTTACAGAAAGGTGATTCATTTAAGGATATTACAGTTTTTGCCACTGATGAAACGATCCTAAAGAAAACCATTAAGAATCCCTGTGTGTTTGACTGGAACACTTACCTGTGTGTGGGTAAGAAGACTTTGCACTATTGTCCCCATGAACAGCATAATCACCACATTGTAATCATTAAAACACTGGTCATTATACTCCTTTACAGTTGTTCTCATGGATATAATGTAAGCTGATGTAAACATCCACTGGAGAGGATGATAAAAACGGAGATCGGAAAACAGCAGTGGATTGTTGTAGGATTGTGTTTTCGTCCGTTGTAGATGCATCGTCCGATGCATCGGAAATTAACAGTGAGGTTCTCAGTTTTAAAAACAAAGTAACGTTTTCCAGTCTGCAGTTGTCATAGATCTTCATATTCACTTCAAACTCTCAGAAAAAAATGCTATTTAGAGAATACACACAAAATAAATTCTGAAGTATTTTATTAATCTGCTTTATAAAAATAATAATAATCAGTTTTCATCACATAGGTGCTGAATTCCAACACATTGAGACATTCAAAGAAGTGGCATCAGAAAAAAACATTTGCAGTAGCCAACTGGCAATCTGTCACATGATGATCCTGAATGATGTGTCTGGTCTTCCCACTATAGACAGGTAAAACATTGACTATTATTATTAGATGTTGGTATTAGAGCCCGACCAATATGGGATTTTTGGGGCCAATGCCAATATTGGGGTATAGCGGATTACCGATATATTGGCCGATATATGAAATAACAACACTTATCTACAATGGGCATAATAATCTTATATTAGGTAATTATGGACATGTGGATTAACAGTTGTATAAATCTTTGTTTATCTCACAAAGATAATGTACAAAACTTTAAAACACTGTCTTGTATCAGACTAGTATGTGACCTGTAGAAGCACAGGTGGTAGGTATTGTAGTTTTTATTCTGGGCAGAGCAGACTAATGAAAAAGATGTGAGTCCATATTTTATAAGTAGTGACATAAATATTGTTTGTTAAATAATTATTTAAAATGTAAGTGCCACTTCCCTTTAATGAGTCCAACTACAAACAAACTATGGAATCCAAAAAATAATTGGAGCAAAAAACATTACTGATCATAAAATTATGTTTTCCCTCACAAATCTGAATGTTTCTGCCTCAAGGCACTACAACTTGTCATTTGGACTAAGGACTGGACTGAGCATGTGCAGAGGAAATCAAGTTAGTCCACATTGTTCCTGTTACAACTGACCAATGTTCCCACTGTCCCCAGTTAATACAAAGGTGTGTCTGCAGAATGAAACTGAGTGAGGAAGGGCATGGACGAGTGAGTGAGTGAGTGAGTGTTCACAGTGGGATTGTCAGAGCAGAGGTGAAAATGAAACGGACAGGCAGCAGAATCTCCACAGCAAAAAAAAGTTAATAAATCAGCTACGTATTAGCCAATGCTGATTAATCGGTGATAGGCTATATATAATCTGCTGGCCGATTAATTGGTCGGGCTCTAGTTAATATAGTAATCAAACTGGATTCACCCTAATAGGAGTTATCTTTTGTCCTTCAGCTCAGCAGTCTCAGTGAGCTCTCTGGATGAATCCCACGTTGGACTGATAAATCAGACATGGAAGTTTAAAAATGACAACGCCATTCCAATGATCCGGAACATGATTAAAAACTTTCCTTCCTGCTGCGTACTGGATGCAGATGGAAAGCCTGTGTCGTGGCTGCTAACATATGCTTCGTGTGCCACGGGGATGTTGTACACTCTGCCTGAGCACAGAAGAAAAGGATACGCCAAAGTGTTGATCAGCACCATGGCCAACAAGCTCCATGCCCAGGGCTTCCCAGTGTACTGCTTCATCGAGGAGGAGAATGTAACATCCTATAATCTGTTTAAGAGCCTGGGATTTACTGAAGGCCCTTCATACAAGGGGACCTGGTTTCACTTTAATTATGAGGAATTGTGATGATAAGATGTGTTCTGTTCACAAGTGCAAACATACTGCATTTACAGAAAAGGAGTGATATGATAATTTGATGGAATCAGGGTGGAATATTTTTACTCTGGGATCAGTTTGTCCTCATCTCATTTCTCAGATTGTATTTCAAGTGTGACTGGACCTATAATGATAAAAAAAAAGTAAGAGCTGTGAATCTGATTCAGTTCTAAATTTTACAAAAAATAAAATGTTAAAACGTTCAATGATTTATTACATACTGCTCTGGTGCTAACTCTAAACTGAATTTAAATCACAGTCTGTCACATTGATGTCTTACTACTACTTTATCTTAAAGGTATTTACAGCAAATGTCTTAATTTACGAAAAAAAACAAGCTAATCTGAGATATCCAATTGCTTTACCTCTGTTCTGTGAACTTTTCAAGGCGCATCAGCCACAGTTTCCAGTAGTCCAGCATCAACTCTGAGTGCAGCTGATGGGCGTGAGCAGGTGAACCATCCTTGTAGGCCACTACAATAAGCCCATTTTCAACCTGTAATGAGTGAAATCAGTGAGGTCATCCTGCTCTGTCACATGCCAAGACATGTCATTGTATAGAATGATAAACCATAAATCAGTGCAGTGTAATAAATACTGATTAAGTACAGTGTATAACAATATAATTATACTTCAATAATTCTATTAGCATGGGACTGTGCTAATGGGACTGTGTGTGTAACTTCTAAGCCAAATTCACATAAAATGACATTATAGAGCATCAAAACCTTTCCCAGATCTGACTTGAATTTGGTCCACGTTTAGCCTTTTGGCTATTGTTTAGTTTATATATTTGCTATCGTTTACACACTATATAAATGGAGAACTCACTAACTTTAGTCAAAAGTAAGAGTATTCTGGTGACAGGAGTCCCAAATTCACTTCATACTCATGCACCTCAAAATGCTGGAACACAGAAAACCCAGGAAAATCCTAGATAACGAATCAGATTTGAAGATAAAAGACACTTAAATGCAATCATCTCAGCACCTGGTATTTATAGTTGCCATCAACGTTCAGTGCCCCAGCGTAGGCTGCCACTTGAAGAGGGTTGTCATATGTGTTGCTCAGAAATGGTTTGGGTTTATCTGATGTTTTCCAGTCAATAGCACATAAAACACCCCTAAAAACAAAATGATTTGATTGTTGTGATGGTTAAAAAAAAACACAAGACATAGAAAACTTTTTCAGTATACATAAAAGTCCGTTTTCAGTGTGTGAGCACTGAGCAGTGACATCTTCAGGCCTCTACATCACATTAAGTAAAAGGTAGTTAACAGATTATGAAAGGCTCAAAATATTTATGAGTACACAACAATCGTTTCCAAAGCAAAGTGACAATACTAATGTTTCTGTGAGAAAGGGAACTTCCTCTCTGAACTAAAAAAAATTACAATGTGCCTGTGCATGTAAATAAGCTTAATTACCTGTAACGTGCCACACAGTCCACGATGCCCAGATAGTTCAGTGTATCATGATGAACGGTGCTCTCAATGGCTCTCACTGCGCTGACATCCTCCAAGATGTGAGAGATGCTCTTCATGTATCCGTGAACTTCGGGTGGAAACTCTGATGTCTCTGAAGAACTCCTGTCCTTCCATGTTACACTTGATGTCAGAACATTCTCCAAAGATGAATGAAAAAGCTTCCCTTGCCTAAATAAATCTGAAACAAACCATCACATTTGAGTAAGTTCAGTTTGCTTTGCCTCTGGACAAGCAGTCATCAAGTTCACGACGTGTTTTAAAGTTGTTTACACTGGAGGGTTTCAAGTATTAAGTAAAACTTACTCTGATTGTACTCTTTGAAGCCTTCCTCTCCAAGCTTGGCGATCATCCTCCTCTTCCATCTCTCCAGGTAAAAGATCTGCTCCGGGGAAAGTGTCTGCTGTAGGATTCGTGTCACACTCGGTGCCAAAAATTTCCCCCGGTTTAATAAAATCCGGGTCGGAGGTCCTGACTCGGGGTCTTCTGTCCCTAAAGTCCCTTCAGAGCTTAAGAAGGGATGTGCGATTTTTGGTTCCCTTACCTCGGATCGTGTGGATGTCTGAGTCTTAACAACAGGTCCATAAATATGCTCATCTTCCTGGAGAGTCAAGGGGGTTTGTGAGCTGACCCTGGAGGACATGACAGACTTTACTAGAGATGAGTACCGTTCTGTGTCCACTGAGTTGTATGGACTGTTCCTCTTTGAAGATCTCCAAACAGGACAAACAGAGAAGTGTCTCACAAAGTGGGAGGCACATTGCGGGGACTGTACAAAGATGCCTCCTCCAACGTACAAACGATGAAGAACGAGCATAGTGGCAACGTTAGAGAAAACAACTATTAGTACCGTGTTAATGATGTCTGCTTATATATAAATAAATGCGTTTCTAGACATTTAACGTTTGTAGACGTAGTTTTTAACTTCACCAACTGTACTTGCCCCGACATGTCCCTGAGTAATAGCATAAAGGCACC
>JAPTYR010000008.1:16210037-16220485 GCA_029814505.1 Siphamia roseigaster | reverse complement strand
CACGTTCCATACCACAATGTCAAAAGTGTGACGTCAGTAACACCCGACAACCGAGCTGTCTGTTTATCAAAATATGCTTTAACATATCACAACTAAATTATCCCTAACTCTCTCTATATATAATTGAATTTGTTTACTTGATCGTAATGACAATTTGTAAATATCAACTATTTGTGGTCACTTTAAAAAAATAAAGTTAGTTCGAGCTTGAACGTCATATCCATGCGCCGGAGACAACATAAACTTGTATATTATAGAAGCGACACGACGAATCTATGAACGCAGTTGACTGTGAGTTCGTGATCTATATATTTTATATCTATGTGGATATACGTCACGCTTTAAACCCGACTGGCTTGGCTCGTCACTCTCCTCCTGTTGGACTGGTTGGGTTAGCAGCGATAGTTCAGCCGTCTGACACACAACCTAAGCAGCCTGGTCTTGTTTGTTGTTGCTTACAGGTAGATTGCATGGTCAACTGGCCCAGTCTGGCTTCGATACTTGAGTCAGGGGGTATCAGCGGACTCTGATTCGATTTGGAAATTACTTGACAAGCATTAGTTAGCCGCCACCTGTTATTTGCCACTCTAAGGGGCTAACTGAGCTAGCGTTACCACTAGTGCAAGGCTTGACGGCTAGCTCGGATCAGCTAATTGTGATAGTTTCTGCCCCTGCTACGTAACATAGTAAGGTAAGATGCTTTTCTGCTTTTATAACACTGTTGTCTTTATCTGCGTAATTAATGGATACTTTCCACAGTTGCGGGCGCTCGCTCACACTTAGCTTCTTGCTCTTAAACTTCATGGGAGTGCTCAGAACAATAAGCAAGTAAGCACATCCCGTTGTTCCAATTTGACTGACGTTCTTATTGACTGGTTAAGTTCGTCTCCGTATAAACCAAACTCAGATGTTATGAACCATGTTTATACAAGGACCCTGCGCTTCTGACATCTGAATTTCGTTTATATATTGCAGAACAACCCTAAATAGTGAACATGATCGCCTGTTAAATTGGATGACCGGTACCACACCGTTATGCTAACAGATACCAGCAAAAGTTTTCACTGCGAATGGAAACAAATCATCAGAAATTATAGCAAAGTTGCTATAAGTGGTTGAAGTTGATTTAGATTTCATATAAACAGAAACCAATAACAATTCTACTGCCGTTTTAACATGATGTACATGATTAATTTATTATGTGTCACACTCGAGCCATAAGCCCTAGATTAAGTTCGCAGCTGGCCCTCACTGCCAGGGGAACAAGCTGTTTGGCCTCTGATCACAGAGCAAATCAATAACAACGTGTCACAACAACAACAAAGCTTCACACAGTGTTCTGTTTGGGTCCTTTAAAGGCACATTGTTTAGTTCTGTTTAATTTGATACTAGTTCAGATGTTGAACGGATACATTAAATAAATGAACAATGTCGAGCTGTGGGGTTTTAACGAGATTGGTATTTTGACATAACAGTGAACGAGATAACATGATCAGGACTCATAGTTATCTCAAGATATTGGGCAACACTGCATTGAGAATGTCCTGAGAGCGAGTTAAGCTGTGCTACAACTGCAGACATGGGCTTTGTCATGAACCGATGATTAGTCCCAGGTTGGCTTTGACAGCTAATGGTCTGAGGATCTCTTTGTGTATAACGTATGCAAGGATGAAACCTGTCTGACAAAAGTAGTGTTTTTTTATGCATGAAGCTTAGTGAGGTTGAATCACACTGATGAATATTAATGCTTTGCCTTTCCCTCTGACATGTTTCTCATATTGAGATTGCACAAGATAAGAAAGGAAAAGCCTTAATTACTGAACAAGCACTTTTGCTTGACCTTTAAGATAGATAGATAGATAGATAGAAAAACCTAAAATAGTTTATTTTAAATAGATACTGTATTATCTGTATTAGCTGAAGCTTTTTTGTAAACATATTAAATGAATGTGAATAGTAATTTCGGTATAACACCAAATGCTTTTTACTTTTACATCCATACGTCTGTCCCAATTCAGTATATTCCAAAAGGCCTTCTTTCATTGTGAAACAAAAAGAGTGTGTCATTGGCATTACATGAACACATATTTCATCTTGTATTGATTTCTATTGCTGGAAAATATTTTTGAAACACACATTGTCTTATGCTTTTCTATTGAATCTAACAGACAATTGAATTTAAAGAATTACCATAATTTCTTTAATAGTTCTTTGTGAATATTCACTATAATAATATAATGATATCTAAGTAAAGTCACATTTATGTCATGTCACTTACAATAAATTGCTGTTCTTCTGCACATGATTATCTGTGGGCAAGAGAAGACAGTTTGACTCAGCATTTTTTTGTCTTGTGTAGTCATGATTTTACATACTTTTTGTGACTTGATTGTAAAACAAACACCAAAGTACTGACATTACTGTAATCTGCGATGATAATCAAAGCTCAAGCACTGAGCAGCTGAATTAGCATAGTCAATGATTAATAGACTAATACACACCATGCTAATATGTGCAGTCTGTGTTATCAGTCACCCACACTCTTGGATTCAAGCCAAGAAACTGGGGTTAAGCAGAATGCATATTTTCATGGAGTAAATGTAAAACACATATATGCTACTCATTAGGTTTAGCTCACGTGGATGGACCAAAAGCAGATTAGTAGATGAAGAATCTATACTGGTATTGGGGGAAAAAAAAAAATCAGCACTGCCAGAAACAAACTATTTCTGATACAGTAGTTTTCAAAACAACTTGTGTCCACTGATTATCTGCTCCATTTCTTGTTTGAAGTAAGCCTCAGCATTTATTACTTCATATGCATGTGCTGTTTTATTACAGTTGTCAGCAGCAGCACAATTGTGGAGTTGATATATGAAAGTCTACAAAAGCCAAGTGTAGTCAACACCTTCCTCTTAGTGTGCACAGTGCATACTTGTTCTTTGTAGTTCTACTTTGCTGGCAAATAATCTTTTCTTTGCTAAAAGTGAAAGTAAATATTTGATATTAAATTTTCTTTACAGTAGAATATAAAATAGACAAATAACCAGTTACTAGTCCAATTAATCTGAGTACCTCTGGTTGGGTGGTGTTATGTTATAGACAGTAAACATTATACAGTCTTTTAAATCCCTGGAAACATTGTTCTTAACCTGCTGCATTGTTTCTCCCAAACAGCTCTGTTGCTCATCAGGTGTGAGTTGTGTTTAGAGGTGATATTATAATGCTAAAAAAATAGCTTTAATTGTTGTAAAATACTTGCTTTCAAAGCAGCTGGATTGAATTTGAATTCTAAATGGATGCAGAGGATAAGGTGGCATCTGCCTCTTTTACATGAATAAGAAAACTTTTAACATAAGAACTTATCACAAAAAATGTCCTAAATTGTTGTGTGGTAGCTAATAAGATTTGCTTTTGTCAGAGAGTTTTAGTGCTGTTCATTTTCAATTTCTGGTCTCTTATGGATTGATACGGAGCGTAAGCTTTGGATCTATTTTCTCATCATGTAATGAACGCTGCAGCTGCCTGCACTGATGCAGTTGGGCCTTGTATTGTATGACTATGCCTTTTCATTTGTTCTCTGGCAGACGTTTTGTTGCTGTAGGGTTTGTCTGAAATATATTGCAGACAAATAGATGCACGCCATTATTTAGTCTAATTAAGCTCTTGCGCAAACAGCAAATTCACTCGAGACTGACTTTCCAATGAACAACCACCACCGGATTTATTCCATCCAGAATCTGCTCAGCTGATGGTAACATAGCAACCAGCATCAGGTGAAAAGGTAGTGTAGTATGTCTGTGCTGCTGAGTCATGCAGTGATCAGAGCTGATGAAGATCTGAGTCAACACTAGACATAATGCTGTAGCTACAGACTCTGGAATTCAAAATGTTTCCATCTGCCGATCTCAATAGTTTAAGAAGAGACTGACCTCAGCAAATTTCAACTTGATGAGAAGTATTTGAGTTATTTGAATATTTGTTTATTGTCAGTACTTGGATTGTAGTTGAAATGCAATATCTTTTTCATCTTCCCAGACTATTGCTAATATATTTGTGCATTTTGACTTTAAACACTGGGTGATGTATAAGTACAGTGTTTTAAATTTTCACTGTATCATAGTTATTTTAAATAATTCTGATTATTTCTGTTAGTGATGCTTGGGACAAAGAGAGTATATTCTTTCGTGTTGTACCACAGTTTCACCCCAGGCTGTAGCACCTGTATAAGAAGAACACCTGGCGAACACAAATGTCTAATTTTATCATTAATATCACATTTACCATTGTATGACTGTTGTTTCTTCACTGGCATCATGCTGTTGCATCTCATTCTTCTGCTGTGAGGTCAGTGCAGAACTGGTACCCCAGCAGCAGTTTGTTGTGGTGAGGCTTGGTATCTTGTTCCAGTATTTTAGGAATGTACTGTGTGCATTAAGATCAAGCTGCCTTGTTCAGCTTTTATTAAAGGTGCAAGAGGAATCATATTATTTTAATATTTCAGCTTGTATATCTGTTAGTATCTCTTCTCAAGAAGGTGTAGGTGCATAATTAAACTATTATTAGATCCATTTATTAGGATCCAGTGCTGTCATTAAGTTATAATAATAAATGCAATTATATTAAAAAGTGTTATGTATGTGACAATTGTCAACTAATATTTTCTAGACTCAGTACCATATGAATTTTTCTTAAGTGTATATTATACAACATGGCAATATCATATGTGAAATTAAAATTCACAAGCCACAAATCCAAATAATCCCAGCAGCGCAAAAAATATTGTGCTTAGCAGAAACTAAAAAGAAGTTTATATAATTTTTGCGTCATACAGTGCATCATTGTTAGATTATTTTATTCTACTTCTCATATGTGGTCTGATGCACTGTGTTGTAAAATCGGTATATACCAGTTAATATGATAAGTAATAATGCGTGACCTCCTCTGGTATTGATTAATGATTCAAGTGAGCTTCCTGGACCGAAAATAATACTATCTACTCCAGTTAAAGAAGGTGCTGTAAGAAGGTGATTTTGATGTGTTTTAAGTCCTTTTCAAGACATTGGCGGAATATTAAACAGTGTGAACTGCTGCAGCGTTGCTGAAAGCACAGGGGGGTATGTTGTGTCCTCCTTGGGTTGAGACCGGTCCATTTGAACCCTCTGGACTCTATCGACTTATTGTTCAGCTCTGGCTGCGTCCCTCTCCAGTGAGGTCACAGCATTCCAGGGAGCAGATAAATGAGTTAGTGTTAGGGCAGATGAGCAGCATCGTGAGTGCTGGTAATAGTGGGTCGAAGGGCACAAGTAAAGCAGTGCAGTCACACTTGCCCGCGCTCACCAGAACACCTACGCCTCTTCTGTGATGAGACTGTCCTTCCATGAGCAGTTTGTTCCGTCTGTGACAAATATTGAACCGTCGCTGTGTGTGATCTGTCAAAACCTATACACAGAGTGGGACTGTGGGAAATGACAAGATTCTGAATGGGTCATTTCCTATTCCAGACAATTTGACCCATCATGATACAGCACATTTTCTAAATGGCCGGGGATTTCTATGTTTTGCTACATGTTAATGTATAAAAATTAATCGGTAACTCGAGAACATTTTTCAAATATAGGCCTAAAATACGAAAAACGTATAGTGCACTATAACAGCAGAATGAAGTGTAACAGCAAAAACAATTACACACCTAACATAAATATTGGTACATGTGGCTAAACTAAGCACCTTAAAGGTTTAAACTGTGTAGCAGCAAACAAATTTACTTAGCAAACCAAATAGTCCTGCATCCATGTAAGAATGCAGTGTCCAAATGTAGAAATATGTGGCTGTAAAGAATGCAGTTACATAAACATGAAATAAATAAAGTTTAAAAAGTGGTGTTTTTCTGTTGACCCACAATGTATATCTACAGTACATAACAATAATAATTTGATGTGTTTTTTTTATATTTTTGGCTTTAGGCCTATATCATAAATGTTAATTTCTTTCATTTAGCTGTACTTTGGATTAGTGATGTTATATTATGAAGGTTTTTTTTCCCAATGAAAAGTGTCTCCATTAGAATAGAAGTACTTTACTGATCCCACAACTGAGAAATTGCTTACTAATAATGGGACATAAACTATTTTCTATTTCACTTTTAAAGCCTGTTTCCTGAGTCAGAGGATTTTTGTCTGAGTTGACAGATCTTGAAATGTCGAACAAGTCTTTACCTTTGTTTTCAGTGTTTTAATGTGATATATCCTACTACTTGGTAACCACATCAATTTTTTTGTTTGTTTTGTTTTTTTGAGGAATAAACAGTTAAAATTATGAAATAAAAAAAATCTTTACATATATTTTGTATACAATTGTATATTATATCTCTTACTAAAATGCCATTATAGACTTAAGGTATTGGAAGGTATAGATACAAGAGGAGAGTGAACAAACATTTTCTGCTTTGATAGGAGATTAATAAATTCTTCTTGCTTAAATTTAGCTCACAGTTTAACTACGCGTCATTGGTATTTAACATAACAGACAAGGAACAGAAAGTGTATAAAGGGATAAAACAAGCAAGTTGTCATGCAAGTGGTCAAAACCATGAGCAGAACATGTGACTGATGGCAAGTGATGCATGGCTCAGTAGAAAAGGTTTCAGTTTTTCTTTTACAGTTTCAATCAGTGAGTGTTTTCTAAGTTTATTAGTGCACCGTTGGATGCAACTATTTCAGATCCAGCTCTGGTAGACAGGATCGGAATACATCATGTGATAACACTGTCTTTCTTTTCCAGCTCTTCAACATGCTACAGTGAGTGATGTTACAAGCTTTGATATTAATAATGGCGTTTGCGGCGGCGCAAGGATGCTCCAGTTCACAGAGTTGTCCGACAACGCCGTCTCCGCCAACCAATGGCTCAAAGGATTACTGCTACACTGCCCGAATTCGCAGCACTGTGCTACAGGGTTTGCCGTTTGGAGGGGTTCCTACTGTCCTTGCCCTCGACTTCATGTGCTTCTTGGTAAATCAGTTTTTTTTTAATTCAAATACAGTGGCTGCATACTCCATCTGAAGGGTACATTCATCATTATATAGTCCTAGCCATAATGCAGTATAAATGCTACAATGGTTTCAACTATCTCAGAATTATTCTTAACATATAATGTATTTAGGATCCTTCAAGCAGATTATGTAACATGCATTGAATAGGTCTATGTTATGTAAATAAAAGCACTCAAATTCTTGTTTATTTTGTGTCTTCTAGGGCCTGCTGGTTGTGTTTTCATTCTTAAGAAAAGTAGCATGGGACTACGGGCGCCTTGCCCTGGTAACCGATGCTGACAGGTAAGTTATGAACATCTAAGATGAAATCCACAGACTGGATATTCCAGTAACAAGCTTTTCCAGTTAATTTGTTGCAATGAACATGAAAATAAAACACACAATGTCATTGTGAAATGACTTATTTGTGGTTTGATTTTGTTGCGATAATGACATTCTTTTCCCTAATGCATGCAGTAACTGCTGACAGTAGTTATAGTTGTACAGGAACTACTATACCTTCAAGGAACAATTTGATCAACTCAAATAATGAATGTATATTTTCTGATGTTTCAATTTCAGGGTTTGGTACATTGTAATAACACAGTTTTATCCCCATTCCTAGACACAGTGTCTCTCTTCTTGTAAAGGGTGAAAGAACGTTCAGCATTGTCTTTACAAAGACACTTGACATTTGATTACTTGATATCCACAGTCACCGGACTCGGAGTATGAATTATTAAAGTATGAAATGGTTTCTAATGAAAGAGAGCATTACCTTTTATACAGACAGACAGTTATGAACTTGTCAGACTTTAATATACTTTCCCTTTAGCCAAAATGTGTGAGATCAAGTGACCTGACAATGCACCCAGCCTTGGCAGCTTTCAGATGTTTATATTTCACAAGCCTGTGGCAATGGCAGGACATCTGTATTTATTTATCGGTATTAAATTTAATTGTAGCTACATCATATTGCATTTAAAGGTGGACTGAAATGAAGTAGATAGAAAACGATAAGCTTTTATTAGCTTAAGGTTCCAGATGCCTGTCTCATGTGGCAAGCTAAATACATGAGATGTCATGAAGTGGTCATGAACACTGTCAAATAAAGGGATTAAGTTGGCATCGGATGGCAGATAATGAACATGGCCAGGTTTACAACTACATGCTTCTTGACAGAAAAACAAACCATAATCCTGAACAAATCTAAAGAATTAAGATGAAAATATGTACTAAAAGAAACAAAGCTACTGCAGCTAAAACCAGGAAAGAAAGCTGACACAGAACTGTAGACTGTGGGAATGAGTAAGTAAATATTTTTATGAATATCACATGGTATGAGTACATCTGACAATAATTACAATTGTGTATTCTATTAAATGTACAAGTGTAGCTTTATTCTTAAGAATGCAACCTTTTACTGATAAACAGCCTTGGAGAGAATAACAATTAATATAAAAAAACACAAATCAGCCATCTTCAGTCTGTCAATCTTTGTATGATTAGTAATTCCATTGCTGATTATATATCACTATATGAAGGAAAGCAAAATGTTTAGTTGCTGTGTAAGATGTTGTTCTTTCTAAAAAAAAAAAAATTAATAATAATGTTTTAATACATGTACAAATGTCCATGGAATCTCCTTCTGAGAATTAATTGGTTAACAGACAAGATTTTTATATATTTTCCTATTGGACCAGGTTCGGCGTTTGACGTAAGTGAGCGCGGCAAAAACAAACCACCTTTGTAAAACTGAAAACCCAGGGTTAAATCTAAATTATTTCACAAATCCTACTTCACACTGCAGGTCCCAGGTCTCTTTAAAACCACTGCCTCCATCTCCGCCCCATCGACTGAAGTTAACTGCTCTCATAAGATGACTTGTGGCTTGTTAATTTGGGATAATTTGAGACTCTTGTCTGCTCTGAAAACAGCAACAGAGACATCCATCAATAATGAGCGATTCCATTCTTGGTCTTTAAATTGCTTCATCATGAGGTTAAACAAAAGGGCTCTTCAGGTTAGGCAGAGGGGCGGATCAGATGACACTTCAGAGCACTTGGACTGTGAACCCTTGAAACTACTTGACACAATGCTCCATCACCTACATCCCCCTGCTGTGTTTGGGTGATGTTGCAGCTTCACTATTTTTGCAGCTGCCTGTGAGCAGAGAATACGGTTGTAGCATGAAGGGCGGGGGGGGCAGCATGGGTTACTTTTGTAATAGACAGGAACTTTGTCGTCTCATGACATCTAAAAGTGCTGACTTCAGATCAGTGTCTGAATCCTTTTTGTTTGTGGAAACTTGACGTCTGTCCCTGTGATGTAAGTCACGAGTCTCAACTCAAGGATGAAATGGTCATCAGAGCATAATTGCATTTATATGGCTAGATTATGTATACCACTATGAATGGAGGTCTTCATTAGTATGCCTGTGTTGTAATATGCTTCTCCAGTTTTTCTGTGAACCAGAAGCTGTACTGGCCAACAGGGTCATTTCCTCTTAACTAAGCTGAATGGCTTTGTTTTGCTTCTCTTTTCTCCAGAAGAATGGATCAGCGCTACAGTCGCCTAGATGATCGGGAATAGTATGTTTTCTCTCCATATCGTAGACTCACTGCCTTTTCTTCTCCCTCTCCTCTTTATGTAGTTAACCTAACTCATAACATTTGTCCACTCTGCCCAGGCCACTATGGGTTTCACACTGTTTTTCACTTCATATGCTTAAGTGTTTTTTTTCCCCTTTGTCTTAGGGCGTTTTCCTGTTCCAGGCTTCTAACTAATTATTCTTCCTCTCCCTTGTCACTCTCGTACTTCTGCTATTGGGTGTCCCTGTCCTCTTCCACAATCCTAATCAGATCTGTGTTTGCTAATCTGTGTATTGACCTCTTTATGAAGCATGGACTTCTTCTGTGTGAGCGCACCACATGAGCCACACAGACAGGATGCTTACAGGGAGAGGTAATGCTTCCATGATCTGTGGTTGTGCATAGGCAGGTCTTAACATGGTGTACCTGCAGTACACTCTCTGTTATAGACAAGATTAGCATTTCTACCTTACAACAAGAATGTGGGAGCGGAGGACTGCTGATGGATTACAGCCGCAGGCTCTCTCCTCATTCCATTAGCTATCTCTTAGAGCTGTGGGTGATGTCATCCTTTCATGTAGTATTAAACACTGAACCACCACAGGAGTTCCAGCAAAGCCCGTGTCCTGTTCACTGTAAACTGACATGATTCACTCTTTCTTACAATCAATCACCTTAAAACTAAGTCATGCTTGGGACACACTGCTCTTTTTCACCTGTGTGTGTGATGCTGTGTATCATTCGCATATCTACAAATTCAGGGTTTCCCCCAGAAAATTAGTTAGTTAAGGTGGTGACCAGGGGTGGCATCGGTGTTGCCGAGTTC
>JAPTYR010000008.1:16111481-16122427 GCA_029814505.1 Siphamia roseigaster | reverse complement strand
GTTTGGAAAAAGTAATGAGTCTATTCTGAGAATGCAAGGAGTATAAAGTACAGATATTTATGAACAAATGTAGGGAGTAAAAGTAAGAAGTTGGCAGAAAAATAAATACTCAAGTACAAATGCCTAAAAAAAACTACTTAAGTACAGTAACAAAGTACTTCTACTTAATTACTTCCCACCTCTGTTGATAATATTGCCCATCTGCATTTCATCAAGACGCCGCCTGTGTTTCAGCGCTTTGACTATGAATTCTCTTGATGTAACGATACTGTAAATGGCTTCACTATAAACTACGCTGACTGATATGCACTTTGTCTGGGGTTTAGGACAGGAAACCAGGGGAAATTTGTAACATCACAGAATATGTTCAAACTATTGCCTGCAGATTGTCCACCTGTAAGCGCAGAGGGTATCCAGACAGACAGACAGACAGACGGATGATGGTCCCCTTGTCCACCTGATGGGCATGTAGATTTCAACACGGCAGCAAAGCATCAATATACCTAATCTTACAGCTATAGCTGCTTTTACTGCTGGAAGCCTGAATGACAGTCTTTCTGACACAGACTGTGTTGCTTTTTCGTGCTGTGAAGTCCGATTCTGTACACTTTAGTTTTTTTTATATTTTCATGTGTTTATTTTTACATATATGGATATATTTTTTTCTCTTTTCAGAATCTGGTTGCAACTTCATGTACAGTATATCTGCACTTGTACTGCCGAGTCCTGAGCATTCAGTTAGAAAGAGTTACCCTTTTTTTTTTATTATTAGAAACCAGATTTTTCTCTTCCTTTTTCCTGAAGTTTTCTTTAATCCTATTTATTTTATTTCTGTTCATATATTTTACAGAGGTTTTTTTTTTTATATATATCTGGTCGTCTGTGTAATAAGTTAAATGTGAACAACAAATAAAGTTTGGAGAAAATGTGTGGTCTGTTACTGCTGTTTTTGTATTTTTAATGTGACAGCTGTGCTTTTCAGCTGAATATTTCATACACTGAATAATAAAACAAATTTTTAAATCCAACACATTAAGAATTGCATTCTTAAGTCTTTGACATTTTCTACAGAACAATGTGTACCAAAAACCAGAGAGAACACATTTAAAAAAAAGACAAAATGATGTGTTTTCTCTGTCCATCTGCCTAAAAACAATGAACCCTTACATGTACAGTATCTTCTATTGGTTTCATTGGGACATTGTTGTCGAGCATTTATGTTGAACTGTTCAAGCACAAAACCAAAAAATGTACACATGGTGTCTTATGAAAAAACAGCAAAACATTTATTTAAAATCAAATGTATCTTTGTAAATCACAATCACATTTTAAACCAAGTTTGAGTTTTTATACCCTAATGTGAGCCTACACACTAGAATATTTTGGACAAGTCATAAATTGATCATGAATATGGAAACAAGAACACTCTGAGGAATGCAAGCTAATAACTGTAATTATGCACCTGCATAAAAAAATAGTAATTTGCTGCAGCATTTCCCTTTTAATTTGTGGGAAACATTAAACCTGAAAATTTAGGGGTAGGGACAATAGTTATATTTCAGCATTAAATATATAATTTGAATGAAAAAGATCTTGCAAATTTTGGTGGATTAACCATGATAGAAACATAAAAAGAGATTTTGGTAAATAAAAATACTGTTAAACTATGACTGAAGTGACAAACACCTTATAATGGGTGGTGGTCTAATACATTTGTTAAGCCAAAACACCCCAATAAACATATTTACTCTGCAAAAGTTCGGTATTCCAATGCAGAAAAAGATTCTACTAGTGTATTTTTAACTTCAATGCAATCACAAATCTGTACTGTGTATTTTGAGTTTGTGGTCTTCTTATAATCATATATTTTTTTGTAATATCTGACTAAAAAATAGGGCAAAAGTAGTTATATTGCATTTTAGTTTGAGTGGACATAGAAATTCCTAATTGTTTTAGATCTATACATGGTCTTTTATGTTGGTCAGAAGCAGAGATTATTACACTGAAACCTTCTTAGAGTATATCTTTATATGAATAGCAGTGACCCTAATTTCTTTCCAGTGTAGCTATGAATCTTTTAGAAAAACCTGCCACAGTTCTATCTTCCAGTGCCTGAGTTTGTTGAATTTTTTATTTCATTTCCCTCAGCTGACAGAAGAAGCCTAAGTACAGGGTCAGGCTCTTAAAGTAGCAACAGTGTCAGGTTATATATGTTATTCAGTCTAAAGGTTTTTCAGAATTACTGCAGCACAACAGGAACTTGTCTTTCATTTGCTCATGGCTGAGGTTTATATTGGTATAGGGACTATGGGTGGCAGTACTGATCGATATTTTTGCTATAGTAGGGTTAGGAGTGGGCTGCATTTTCACAATTCCCCTCAGGCTATGAGAGATCGACTAACAGGCCCCTCAGAGAGTCAAATCAGGTCAATATTCTTTGTGAAAATGAGTTAATGGACTTGATGTTTACATGCAACCCCTCCCCATTGCAAATATGGTGTTGGGTTGAATCATGAACACTGTCTTTTGTGTCACATATTGCACAGTGGAATTGGAGATTTCTCATTCTTTTTAGTTCTTTTCGCTCACATTGGCAGAGATAAGATACCTGACACCTGGACACTGCAGGGATGTGGGACTGCAAGTGCTACAGGAGACCTTTCTATTGTCCATAGTCCTCATTCCCTCACTTTCCCATGACTGGACAATAGGTTTATTCTTCTCACATTTCAGTCTTGTCTTCTTCCCGTTACTCTTTGACAATCAATGAAAGTATGTGGAACCTGTTCCCCCTCTCATATCCATCACATAGGACTCATTCTCCACATCTTTTGTGAACAAATGCACTATCTGAAAGTTAGAAAGACATGGCTAGACAGAATAGAATCATTGCACTTCCAGTTTTTGATGAAATCTAATATTGAGTTTGAGTACTAAAAAAATTACATCATTAACACTCATTGATTTGTATAGAAAATTAGATATTTGTATGTCATGAGGCACTATTTATATCACCACATGTTCGATAACAAAATGAATTGGAAAAAATAAAAACAGTCATGTTATTCTTTGCAAATATTTGACATAGTTTGCGTCCAGTATTGGGACTTGGCTATTACATACTTGTCTTTAAAAAAAAAAAAAGCAGGTATTTTTCTTCATCGCTGCCTGTTTTCTTCATATGTGCTGTTTGGATTTCCTGATAGATAAAGGAGCTTAATAATAGGGTCACAACTGAACGCTACACACATACTAGTTCCTCAAAGCCTATTGTTTACCTCCGGCATCATTCTGGTTGGCCACGCTATGCAGTGGAAGCTTCCATTGTGTGAAAAGGAGACACAAAGTGACATTTTCCCTTTCCTTGCGCATACAGGGTGAGAGACGGGGATCTTGAATGGAGCAAAGTCAAGAGGCATGTTTACAGCAGGAGGAAGAAAGATGGTGAAATATAAAGGGGATGTTAATGAGAGTGGATCTAAGGGTCTGCTATTGTTTGGTTCCCTGACATAGTGGAGGTAGTGGATTTAAAAGAGCTGCTTGTCTTTTTAAAGGCACAGGAGGCTGGTGTCAGGGGGATAGAGTGGAGGAGAAAAAAGGGGGGGAGGAGGCTGTGAGAGCAGCAACACAGCTCAGCGATCTCAGCAACCAAACAGACAGGAGGCACCTCATAACAATCATGCAAGACGGCAAGAAAGCAGGATTATAATTTCATCTCATCTGCGTTTGGATTATTCTCTCCATTCCATTTTGTTCATCAAGAACACCTTCCTCTTGGCATTGCATCTGTTTGGCGTCTGCCTCCAGATGAGAGACAGGAATATATCCACAGTCTGTGCAGAGAGGTAGACGATCAGGGATGCTGTGCACAAAGTGAAGAGGCTTTAATCAACTAATGCTTTGCTCTCTGATTTGAGCAACACTTGCTCATCCTCTGCACTGCAGCACAGTAAACCCAGCCAGTGCTCGCCTTCGCTGACACAGGCAGCCTCACTGCAAGGATATTACCACAAAAACAGGGGGAGTTTGAGCGAAGCAGGTGGATGTGGAGGGTGGCTGGAGAGCAGGAGCAGGCAGGGGGGGCAGGGGGGCCAGAGGTAGCTGAGGATGGGAGCCAACGAGTCCATGGAGCAAGGACAGACCCCCTGTCCCTCTCAAGAACACATGTGAGTTCAACTTCATCCAAAGACCACTGTCTGGGAATGTTTATAGGTGTAATTAGAAGACACAACAAAGATAACTTGCTTTGGTGTTTTTTTTAAAATAGCCTTGAAAGTATCTGTGAGTGCTTGTGCTTTTCCTCACACACATACTTTTCATTTATTTATGGCTGTGGAATTGGCATGTCATGCAATAGAAAATAAGGTTCAGCATGAGCCACAGTTGGAGTGCAAGGAATACACTGGAGGTTTGGGATTGTTTACAATTTGTTGACAAAGGAAAATATCTGACACACATTTCTGATACCCAGCTATTGTGTTTTTTTTAAATTTTTCCATCTCCTATATATGCTAACCGGTGTCATAAAATCTTCAAACACCATGTAAGACTCTGGAGTGAACAGCTGAGAACATCATTGTTGTTAACGTGTGTCTTTGTGATGTAAATACAGAGGATGAGACCCAAACACGTGTCCATGCACACGCACAGACAGCTACAGTACAGTACAATATATATGGATCAAACGTAATAGTGGTTCAGTGGAGCCTGTGGGAAAAAGAATTAGGCAATGAGTACAGAAGGTGCCGCTGGGAGGCTGGTGGGGTGATGTTTTGCTGTGTAAAGGAGGAAGCAGGCGACGCTGTGGGAGCAGGAGCCAGTGACGATATTGAAATAGAACATGCTGTGTGGGGGTGGGAGAAGGTAACTGAAATATCAGTGGATGGGGGGACATATTTCAAAAGGGGAAAAGTGGGAGCATGAATGTTCCACTTTGCTGTGTTTTATTTATATCTCAAACACACTACAGTGGAGGTGAACAAGGATAAAGGGGAGAAAACAGGAGCGAGGCAGAAGGAAAAAAAATGTGACCGTGTTCGTGTATGAATAGCCTCTAATGCAGGAATGAATAATTGATATAAAACCTTTATTTCACTGAATATTACAGATGCAGAAAGGACGAGATGGTTGACGTGTTTCCCTGCAGATGTGCTCAACAGAAGCCTTTTTGTGCAACAATGTCCAAAAAACACTCACAGTATATAAAGCTTTCACACATCACATTGTCCTGTTCTATGATGGAAGTGTTACTCTTATTATGGTTATGCACAAGGAGAGTTTTTTTTTTTTTTTTTTTTTTTTTTTTTTTGTAGTCACAGTGTGATAGTAAAAAAAAAAAAAAAAAACTGGAAAAAATCCCAGAATGAGAAACCAGGCTGTGTTGTGTCTGCACCAGTGGGGGTCGTCCTGAGCCTCTCCTGCATTGATCTGAAGGAACCTAACGTCTGATCTCATTATCAGGACAGTGACATACATTAACCCCCTCCTTGCTGGTGCTCAGTCTGGCTGGCTTCTTGTCCTTTAATGTGCCATCTGTTCGCAGTCACAGTCTCAGATTAGGGTAGGTAATGTTTTACAGTCACAGATTATCTTAGTCTAACACTCTTTTGTTCTTGTGACCTCTTTGTGTTGGTCATTGGGACTGGACTGAGATGATTTCATGACCCGAAGCTACCAATTTCAGGAAGGGTGATTTAAGTCGAAATCAGTTTGGATAGAAATGAAAGAGGGGTATTGTACAACATCTGCTTTTTTGAGGAGCCAAAATTCTTCAGGGTTCTGTTTGTATGAACTCCAAAAGTTTCAGAGTGATTCTCCATAACATTTAATTTCCTGAAGATGAAGAATCATTTGCAGAAGACAGACCTGCATTGTGCTCTTGTTATTAAAAAGGGTCTTAAATTCCCCCTGGTTATAGAATTACATCTGTGTATAAACTAAAGACGTGCTTGTAAAATTAAAATAGGTTGTAGGTTGTTTCACTCAGTGTACATTTCCTGGTGATGTCATTCTGCTCAACATTCATTCATCTGTGGAATGAAAGCACAGGGACTCCCTCTGCTGGTCTCCACACATATACCATATAGAATAGATGGAATTACAATCACAATCAGCTTTATTGGCCAAGCATGTGAACACATACAAGGAATTTGGCTTCAGTTTTCTTTGCTCATGATGTACAGTTTCATCACAAACCCAAATACACTTAAACAGAGACCTGATATAAACATATAAACAAACATTCAACTGGAGACAAGGACAACAATGGGTTGAGATTTACAGTGGATTTATATTGTAATGTGCACAGAGTGCAAATTAGAGTATTAGACAGTGAATGGATGTGTACAGGGATACGTACATATATGTATATATGTATATATATGAGAGAGAGAGAGAGAGAGAGAGAGAGAGAAAGAAGTCAATAACCAGCACATACATGATTCTGATTTTTGCATCCCCTTTGTTCACTAGAAAATAAATATTTAATTATATGTAGAAATTAAATGTAATATTGAATACTTCTGACTTATGTTTCAACATTAGAATATTACCTTAACAAAGCCATTTCATATTATCTTAGAAATGTCTTTTGCCAGATTTTCCCTCTCCCTTGTGTGCAGGCAAAACCCTAATGGCTTTGCAAATCACATTTATGACAAATGGTGACGTCATTATTTTATCATAGCAGTCCAATGATGAATCCCATGATCTATAGATTGTTTCTCATGGCCTTATCTGTAATTTCAATGTGTATGCATTAATTTTTGTTATATCCCACACATTTCTTGTCTCATAACACATTTATTCCATTGAAAAAAAACATTATCCTGAGCTGAAATGTGGGCTTTTTCTTTCAGGATGACACATAATTAGTAGAGTCTTTAGGCAAAGACAGCTCTATAGCCTGTCATATAGCACAAGTAACAGATGGTTAATTGTTTTAAGATTGATTGTTGGAAAATCCAGGCTGTATAAAGAGAAGGGAACAAAGGAATACTTAGGATAGCAAACACCAGGAGAGTAAAACTGAAGAAATGGAGGTAAAAGATAAATGATAGCCTGAAGATGGTGGAGGCTGTGGCATATAATCTATTGAGGCTAATCACATAGCTGCTAGGAGACTGCAGACAGCCTCGACATATTCCTCCCCCTTTTTTGTGCATTCATCCCCTTCTGCTTCCATCTGATCCTTCCTTCCTTTCTTGTTTCTTTTTTTAGAAGAATGATCACAAGATCAATGGTTTCTTTTTTTATATGCAAGTATCTGCTCTTCTAAAATAAGAAGTAAACAAAGCATGAACCTGATGGAAGCTGAAGGGAAGAATGCTTACGTATATGACCCCTTCCTTATGTGTAACCCCCTACCTAGCAGTGGTTTTCCATCCAGCACTTTCAAACCTGTTTAAACACACTGTGCTGCATTTGGCCTGAAGCAGAGACGTGTCTGCAGGTCTGCAATCCAGCATCTTCCTTCCCCACACTGCAGTGTCTCTGTCTCCAGGCAGTCATCTCAGCCTCAGTGAGAGGCTGCTATTAGCTGCCGCTCTCTTTGTTTCTATGCAACCCCATATGCTGACTACTCACCAAAACAGCAGTGATTCTGTTATACCAACCGCTCTGTGCTTTACGCAGCTGCAGGAGCTATGATTACATTAACATAGGAAAGTGATTGATTTTTATTCACCTACCTTTTTAATTTGTTTCGTGTCTGGTATCGCTTGCAACATTCTGCTCCTTAGAGGAGTCCATTACATGCCCCTTTGAGGTATTGCTCCATGGTGCATCATTCTATAAAGATGATTAATTACTCTAAAATAGATTGAAATGCAGAATAAGCAAAAAGCATTACTGATTTTTTATTTTATTTTAAAGCCACCTGTGCAAATACTGTAGCTTCTATATTCATTTGTGTTGTATTCAGTGTGTATGTGATGGCAGAGTCTACTGTACATGTATCCAGCAGCTTCAGGGTTCAGTGAACATATGGCGGGAACAACCTCCAGTTACCATAGCAACATAGTGTTTGCAGTCACAGGGGCTGTCCTGTCCAAGGACATAAATTGAACACTAAAATAAAACCCAGTTTTCTTATGAATAAACTGTCCCTATCAGATTTTAAATCCACACAGGGTCAATTATATTTTACTTTTTACACTAGCCTTTTTAATTTTCATCAACACAACATGATGTACTCTGAGTATTGGTCTTTACATGTTAGATTTTGTGTCCATGGTTCCTGTGTCTGAACATCTGACACTCTGATCCTCGTTGCCAGTGTCTGATCCAGATGGATCTCTGCAGGCAGACCAGTCTTATCCTGCGGGGACTCACAGGGCCCTCACAGAGATTACTGGCTCGCTTCCTGGCCATTTGCCTCATCTCATATTATACCACCCTGAAATTAATGGGTTTGTCTTCAAGGGATTGATTGGTGGTAATAAAACATGAGAGAAACAAAATAGGAACCAGTGTCATTTAATTTCAAGGTCTTTTAACTTTATGTCCAGAGCTTTTATGAGTGTGATCTGTGGAGCACATTGTAGTCCATGTGGAATAGTTTATTTGTGTCATAGTGTTTCTGCAGTGCTGTGACCCCAGGGTAGTGGACATATTGACCATGAAAGCAGTAGCATTTATTACTAAAATCTTCTAGAATCTGCTTTATTGCATTAGTCACACTGGCCACATGGTGTTTCAGCCCCTCAACAGACCTGATCCATATTTTCTTACTTGTAAGGATGCAGCATTAACTCAGATGATGAGATTGGAACACCAGATGAGCCATATCGATGGGAATCAGAGAGATTACTACATTTCTGGAGGGATGCAATAACAGGACAGTTTGCCCCAGGGGTGACCTTTTTATTGCAGTTTTTATTATTCTTTGAGGATCTATGGTCACTATACTGGTCATCGTGAAGTTAATGAAAAATATTATCAGAGCAGGTTATCAGGGGGGTGTTTTTACTCCATTTTGATGATGTGTGAATGGGTGTGTCTGTGCAAAGTGGTCTATAAATTCTATCAGTAGTGTAAATGTAGGAGGAGTTAGGAGTAATAATGAGCGAGATTCATCAGAGCAGGTTTGTTCTGGTGGGCTGTCGTCTGCCTTTTTTTTCCTGTGTGGATACAGCAAAGTGAGCAAATAGAGAGTGAGAGAGGAGGGGGGGAAGAGATAGAGAGAGAGAGAGAGAGAGGGGTAGAGAGAGTACCAGAAAATACACTATGCAGGCGGTGGTCTTCTGCAGCCAGTCTCATTTAGATCGAACCATTTCCTAGAGGAGAGGAGAGGAGGCAGACTAGTATTTCCACGGATTAGGCTGGAAACAAAGAGACCCAGACATTATCCTATAGAGATAGAGAGAAGGAGCAGTAGTTTATCATCGGACATCAGATTTTGTCTTAACAGGCGGTGAGCGTCTACCTGTCAGTGTCAGGCAGCAGCAGCAGCATTGTGATGCATAGAGGTGTAGCCGTCCAGAAGCCATGGCAGTGAGTGCGTGGCAGGCTCTGTCTCCACTGCAGTGGGCTCGTTGGGGCTGGGACACACTGCTGGGAGGGGCAGGAGATGGGGACAGCCCAGGCTCAGATCCAGCTCTGGGGCTCCTCCGGCAGCTCTCTTGGGGCTCACGTCATGACAATATGATCAGGACTGCAGGAGAACCGGTCAGACAGAGGTGAGACAGGATGGATCTACTCATGTGGTCTGTAATGCACTGGCTATCAGAACATGGAGCGTGGCGGTCAGTGTATGTTCAGCTCTGCCATTGTTTTTCATATGTGTGTCTGGGCCTAAGGATGAATATTTGTATTTTTGGTCTGTATTTAGGTGAATATAGAGTGGTTGGCTTGTGATGCTAAATTTCAGGTTATTGTTGTATCGAAAAGTCAATTTGTCATTCAGTGTTTCCACATTTTATCTCATCAGATGTAATATTTTTAGGTTTTGAGGTGATCTTGGTGATGTGTAAGAGAGCTAATTCTGCATCACAGATGTATCATAATTTGTTTCCTCACTGCAGATTCAGGATTCTGTCCTAATAATAAGATTATTTTTGACAAGACAGACTTGTACAGAATGATGCCAATGGTGAAAATATATCATAACATATTAAAACAATACTTTGCTATATATGATGATGCAGGAACTGTTACTCAGAGAAATGAAAGGTCTTCATGGTGTTCAAGAGAAGCTTGTACAGAACATTATGATGACATAAGGCTCCACAGTATTTAAGTAGCATTATTCTGAATAACTGTGGTCCTTACTGTGTCCTTATCTCTTCTTATAGGAGCTCAGACTCTGATGGAGCATTTGAAACTCCTGAATCCACTACTCCAGTGAAGGCTGTTTCTCCTGCAGAGCCCCCAAGCCAGCAACTCACCTCGACTGAAAAAGGTATAAGATTATGTCTATTACAAAACTACATTTTAAGAATAGAATGCAGGTGAGGGAAAAAAAAAAACAGGTCAAAGAAGGGCCTCTTGCTCCATCTAGTGGAATGATGCAGCTTCGTCAATACAAAATCTGTGAAGTTTCCAGTGTAAAGGATGGTTCATCATTTCAGGTTCCAAAGTAGTCTATAATCCCATGTTTAAACAGTCAGTAGTGGGTTTGTGCTCCATGCAATCTGTAGTTCTTTGCATTGTCAATTATCACCTGAAAATATAAATCGAACACTTCAATTTAATATTGAATTTGTGTTGGAATGTCATTGTATCTTCTTTTTAAATAGAATCGAAGTACTTTATTAATCCCACAACTGGGAAATTGTTTTTAAATTGTGATTAAATGTGATTTTGCACAATATTAAAATTTTCAAAAATAATGTTAGATTTATACATTATAAAATTACAACAATCGATTTAGGCGGCACGGTGGTGCAGTGGTTAGCACTCGTGCCTCACAGCAAGAACGTCGTGGGTTCGATCCCAGCACCAGTCAG
>JAPTYR010000008.1:16099770-16111371 GCA_029814505.1 Siphamia roseigaster | reverse complement strand
GCTGGGATAGGCTCCATGCGACCCCCGTGACCATAGTGAGGATGAAGCGGGTTCAGATAATGAGATGAGATGAGACAGTAAATATATAAACAAAACTGAATTATTTATGTTAACTGACAATATTTCAACACCTTTCTTTGTCCTTCAGAATTAGACTCTTCAGTCAGTAATCCTACGCCTGACTTGACTTCAGATCGGCCACAATGCCATTCCCCATCCATTGTTTTTGATGAAAACAAGCCCATTGCAGCCAGTGGAACATATAACATTGACTTTTGTACAGCAGATTCAACAAGCCACACTTTGACTCGCTCCCTTAGCCTCCAGGGAGGAGAACTAGACAGTTCTGCTCTTTTGGACGGATCCACAGGGGCAGGTTTCCGTCCACACTCTGAGTCCTTCAGTGTGGGTACAGAGAGTGCACCCGGAACACTCCGTAGGCCTAAAAAAGTTCGACCTGGATCTGTAAAGAAGAAACCACTTTTACGACAGAACTCCAATCCTGAAAGTCCAAGACCAGCATCGTCTAGCAGCACTCCAGAGATCCACAAGCGGGCAAAACCTCGAACTGCCAGCCCCCTACAGGCTCCAGAGGAAGCAGAAGGTGGCTCTGCAACACCCAGCCCTGGAGGAACCCTCCGGAAAACTAGAAAAGGCCGTGTGGAGACTCCTCCTCCTGTACCTGAAGAGACCAATCACACCAGCCTTGGAGAGACCCCTGTTGTTCCTGCCTTACCTCTGTGTCAGGAAGAGACCCCTCTGTCTGCGAGTCCAAACATCAAAGACGATTCTCCCATTCCTCCCAGTGCCTCCTACGTATGGGACCCAGATAATTTTGAAAATATCAACCCCTTCAAAACTGGGGGTAGTAAAATAGCCAACTCTCCTGTACTAGACCGTAAAGGTCCTGCGTGTGCCTCCGTTGCTACCCGACCAGAAAGTCCTCCTGTCCCGGCTGTGGAGCCCAGTCCCCCTGCTCCGTGTGCACAGCCCACGAACAACCCTGAAGAGCAGCCTATTTTACCAAAACGTCAGTCAGTAAGGCTGGAGTTTGACTACTCTGAAGAGAACAGTGAGGCATCAAACCAGGCCTCTCCCCCGCCCAAGAAACCGGGCAAGAAGCCTGGGGCCAAGATGCCACTGAGGAGACCGAAACTGGGGCTGAAAAAGACCCCTGCAGCACAGACGGAGCAGCTGGACAACCCCCCACCAACGCAAAACGGCAATGAGGAGGAGATCCCTGTTTCTAAAGGGTCTTATAACTTTGAACCTGATAAGTGGGAAGATCCAAATTTCAATCCATTTTCCTCTAAAAGAGGTATTGCCAACTCTCCCAAAGTGTCTCGACCTTCTTACAGCTTTGACGCCAATAACTTTGATGACTCCATAGACCCTTTTCAATCCTCCAATAAAAGGGCCAACTCCCCTCCTAAGGCCACGGCCTCTTTTGATGTGTCAGCTAATGACAATGAGGCTGACAATGACAATGACAATGACAACATTGCGGAACTAAAGGACCAAAATCAGAACAAACCTGCCAAGAAGAAGAAAACTCCAATCAAATCGTAAGTTTAACATAATGTCTGATCATCGCTATAGCACCACACAATTACAAAATCATCTCTCCCGTCTCTTACCGAACAGTGAAATGTCCTATAGGGGTATTTGTCTCTCTGTTGGTGAAGTCTTTTAGGTTAGTTTGTCTGCACATTGTCCACTGTCTGTTATGCCAGTGTCGTTTGTCTGTCTCTCTGTCACCTGTGTCTGTGTATTCTCATATGTCACAGGAAGTCCAGAGGTGTGTCCTCACTATGTTGTCTGTTGTAAGTACAGGGACAACACAATCATTCATACTTTTCCTCCCTTTAAACCAGCATGTTGCCCTGTTGTCAGCGGTCACTTGTCTTCCTATTAACAGAAACATCACAGTCCCCACAGTGACTACCAAACAATCCATTTACACTTTTTACATAACCTGCCCATTTGCTTTTAGATGGAGAACAAATGTTTCGTAGCTTCTCATATATCTGTAATATGTTTGTATAACCTCCCTCTTAAAAAAAGTCTAGTAAAAATGTCTCATAATTAAACGTCATGTTCAGATACTCATATTCACTATTAACTATTTACTCGTTAGCGTTTTTATTATCATGATAATAGCTCTGTTAGTATCTTTAGATGACCTCTTATTTTATACTGCATGATCATATTCGTTAAATACACACCTATCAAATGTATTTCCTTGTTTCTGCTTACTTATAATAATTAAGAAAATTGTTCCACATTATATATTGTGTGTGAGGAATATTACACTTGAAATTAGTACTTCAATTCATAAACTAACTTCCTTATTTACTGAGGAAGTGTTTTTAACTAGTAAAGAAAGTAATCAGTTTAGTATTTTTAATGTAAAGTTAGATAATAACAATTCTTAAAGGCAATAAATTGTATTCCTGCAGCTATATAATGGTTATTTGCACTATCAACATGCCAACCCGTGACAATTTAATGGAAAAACCTGATGTGAGTGGTCTCTTTCAGGATGAGAATGTCCCCATTCATAAAACATAAGGGGTCACTTAACAGTTTAATGAATATAAAATGAACACTTAGGGAACACTTACCTCTGTCTACTTCCACCTTCATCAAAATGCCAAATGAGAGAATATCTTTTGGCAGAATGATCCTGGAGTTCACAGACTTTTAGGTGCTTTCTTAAAGAAAGTTCCCTTAATAAAACAGTGTGATGGTTTTTCCCTTAATTTGCCACCCATAAATAGTACAGTGTGCATCATATGACAGATCCGTAGGCATGCTATGAAGGAGAGACTGCCTCTGGTGTTTTTCATTTCATTTCAGTCCAGTTCTGTTCAGTTTATTTGCAAATGAATGAATATAAATACAGGGTGTCCCAAAAAAATTGTAATCATTTGAGATGTCCTTATCGGAGTCACTACATGGTTAGGAGAGATGATACTTAATAGGATTTATTTTGTTGTATAATGTTTTATTCTACAAATTTCAAATAAAAAATTCTAGCGATGGTGTTATTAAAATATTTCAAAGTTACTACAAATGTTCAATGTGTGCACCACTTGTGATAATGGCACGAGTCGATAGTGGAGTTCTTGCCACACTCACTGCAGCATGTCGTGTATCACTAATTCTCCAGAGCCTCACAGATTCTCTTCTGGAGTTCCTCTACACATATTGAAAGTGGTGGGATATAGAACAGTCCTTTTACGTAACCCCACAGAAAGAAATCACATGGTGTTCAGTTAGGTGAGTGTGGGGACCATTTCAATAACGCATTTTCTCCATCATTAGCATGTCCAATCTATCTTCCTGGCAGATTCCCAAACACATTTTAAACAAATTATTAGGTGATGCAATAATGTCAATTTTTTTTGGGACACCCTGTATAATGATGAATAATAATAATTAATTGTTAATAATAATAACAACATATAATAATTCAGATTTGTGAAACAGGACGCATTGAAAAAGTATTTCAAAGTTTGAATGGAAATGGAAATACAAATCAAAAATATTGAGATACAATTACTAAACACACCTAAGAGTAAAGAACAGTAACATCATTTATAACAATGTGGCTCATTGAAAAGTGGGTACGGTGAGAACCAGGTCCAACTTGTCAGATGTTGTGTTTTCCATTGACATCAGTGTAAACAATTAAGATAATGTGTCAAAAATATTCTCATATAAACAGGGTTCCCACGGGTCTTAAAAGTCTTGAAATTAACTTTTAGAAACTTGCCGGAACCCTGTAGAAAACAATGGAAGGCTTTCAGATGCTTTCCAAACCCTCTGTGATCATATGTTTTATGTTAATTGTCTCGTCTGTTATAACTCGCTAACCAATCCGCTACATTAACAAATATCCACATTATTTGTGGATTTATGGAAAAAGTAGATATTCATAACATGACATTCATCTCCCACTACTCCTGACCATGCAGTTAGTCAACATGTTCAGCTGCTGCAAATATTTTACTCTTTATTCTTTCCAGCCTCACAGTAAGTAGTCGTTTCACATATAATTCATATTTATTTTACATCCTGTTAAGGATAAAATATTAACTTGAGTAACCTAGTAGGGAAATTCAATCTGCTGCATTTTACCCATCCTAATACATACGCATTTGCATTAGAACATAACACAATTCTGCAACTTAATATAACTCCAGATCTTTATCAGCACTGTGCTCAAGGGCACTGATAGCAGGATTAACCCATATTTACCTGTTTTTAATCAGGAGTAATAATAATAATAATTAGCAAGTAAAACAAAGTGTGCAGCAGATTCACACTGTAGTTTTTATACCCAAATCCATATTTGAGATGCATAAAAAATAACATTAGACTGTTGATAATAGATAGGTGCAAAGAGATTCTGGATCTCATAATTGATTGTTTCCTTTTTCTCAGTAACACTTTTAGAGTCAAGAGGTCACCAAAGAAATCACCGCTAATGGAACCATCTCAGGTATGAGACTATTTCATTATATGCTTTTTTTCCCCCTGTTTAACTTTTCCAAGTTTACAGGAATTTAACAGTATCCAATTGGTATGCAGGTCTACAGTGTATCCAGTCAAAAAGACAAACCACTTAATGATCACCACAGCATGCATGGATAAAAACTGCATTTACCAATTAGACCATAGACATCCTATAGAATACTAGACTGAGCAACGAACCTTCCTTCTACTGGAGCGAACGTGACACGGGGCCGGTGGTGATTCGATCCACTCTGTTTGACAAGAGCAATGAATTGTCACCGCATTTAATAATTAATATCTCGCTAAAATAACACTGTTTTTATGTCATCCGTGAAGCAATGATAAAAAAAAAACATGGTTCAAAGGGGTATTGTTCATACTTGGCCAAACGTTATAGAATATAGGCTACATGCAGCTTACATTAAAGGCCTTTACAATATTATGGTAAAGTGAACATATATTCAAGATCATAAGTTTATGTTATTCTGGAAACAAGTACACTATGGAGATAATGTTTAATAACTAAATTTGAAATTTGGGACTGTTACAACCAGATTATATAGTTATATATTTATTGTGAAACATAAAATAAATAAAATAAAAAATAATATAAACCACTGCAAACAAAAACACACAAAATCAAAGTAACATAAGTCAAATAAATTAATGCTGTAAGAAAAATCAACACAAACAGGTTCACAACACACACTAAAACAAAGGGACATATAAACAAACAGCCACAAATTCCACCATAGGTTTGCAGAGAACTATATACAATATGTACACAGAGGTGGTTGAGGTGTGGTTTTGTAATTACATCTGTAACAGTACTTCTTCTACTTCATACAACTCTGTGCACCATCTTAAATCTTACTCGTGAAACGTAATCCCACGACTTCTGTTGGCTGTAGTTCGTTCATTCGAGCAGGAATATGCTGCACACCAGCCTGGCATCCTGACTGCATCCTGTCTATGGTTGGCTTGGCGGTCGTTCACCACTTCAATATGGCGGCTGTAATTCCGGCGTCCCAGCATCCAACGCTCAGTCTAGCATTCTATAAGATGTCTATGTCTAAACCATGCAGGACAGCCGCTCTCTAGGACCAGGGTTGCAGACCCCTGTGCTACACCATATAGGTGAATTCCATCATGTATGTATATTTAATGCGTTGGACCTTAGGCGATACATTGAAAAACGTATTGCTTTGCCCTCAGTAATGGACATACCCATCCTTCGTCTGATCAGGTTAATAAACTGTCCTTTTCTGTCTACAGTGAAATCAGTTTTTTAATGTCTTCAGTTTGTTTAAGTCGTATAAAGTAGAAGAAACCTTCCTTTGATGTGTGAAGTGATTTCACAGTGTATCGGAGGAAGGTTATTGATTGCTTTTGCTGTATCTCTCTTTTTAAGTCTTGCACTTTGTAGAGTTATACAAACGCGTCTCACAGCCAAATGCACATCGACACCCTGGTTATTTGTCCAGGTCGCACCAGGTTGGAGCTCATTTTCTACTTTTACTTTAACAGGACGGAAGTGTTTGTACTTTTCATTTCGCAGTTTGGTGCAGTAGACGTCATGCACAAAGCTGGACTCAGACAATGAATGAAACTAGTGTGTTTCTATCCACCGTGATGCTGCAATTCTATAAAAATAGTTAAGGAGGTGGAGAAAACACTTCAGACATTTATTTATTGCTATGATTTTACATGACTTCCGTAAAGTTTTTTGTTTTTTTTAAGATATGGAAAACTTGTGGAAATTTTTACAGAATGTATACTCACTGATGTGACAGAGTTAAATGAGTTAAATTCAGATGGAAATTTCAGTTGAAGTCAAACATTACAATGAAATTAACAGCATTACTTGAAAGGTTAATTATTTCAGAATTATTATTGTGTATTATATTTTTCCATGTACGTCGATGAAAAAAAAATCAACCAAAAATCCATATTTTAAAGCAGATATTTGAAGAGTATATCATGAGTTTTTCCCCATCTGTTGGCTTTAGATGAAGACACATAAAAGACATGGTCCACCTGAGGGTTTTACTTTTATGAAGGCTCAGGGGCTTTTTGTTGACGAAATGCTGCATTTTGGCTTTTTTTTGTTTTGTTTTGTTTTCATTTGTATCATTACATTGGCTCCTTTGTTTCCCAGAGAAGAAAATTAAAATGTTTTTTGGTTTTTCATTTGAATTATAATTTTTATTAACTTGAGTTCATGTCAGTGCTTGTAATTAAACTAACAGTCATTGAGTTTATATCATGGGTCATTGTAAAATGTGTGGGAATATGTAGTGTTTACTCAGTATCTTTAAGTTAAGCCTTTCTTTCTGTCGTCTGTGTTTTCGTACAAAGTATGTTACCTCAGCCTGTTTTATGTATTCAGGCTAAGAGTGTGATGGTGGTAGAGGTGACCGCTCCGGCTTGGCTGCATCGCTTCATCATCGGCAAGAAAGGACAGAACATCGGCCGGATTACACAGCAGCTGCCACGGGTAAGAAGGAGGAGAGGGCGGAGTCGTCAGAGACATAAAACACAAATCTGTCCCACTGTGGCAGGATGATTGGAGTCAGTAGGTTGAAGGCTTTTCTGCTTAGGGTGGACGCTAATATAACCTTGAGTACCAGAAACAAACAAATGTACTGATGGGATCAGCACAAAAACACTAGTTTGGCTCCTACATGTGTGTTTTCAAACTCCTTTATCTTTGTCGATGTGTGTAGGTTCACATAGAGTTCACAGATGGGGAGGAGCGCATCAGTCTGGAGGGACCGACGGAGGAGGTGGAGCAAGCTCAGGCCCAGATACAGGAGATCATCAAGGACCTGGTCAGTACACACATGGGTGGCTGTGGCTCAGTTGGTAGAGCGGGTCGTTCTGTGACTGAAGGGACAGTGGTTCAAATGCTGGCTCTGGCTGCTCACATGTCGAAGTGTCCTTGGGTAATTCAATACCGTTTTATTTGTAGAGCCCCAAATCACAACAATATTGTCTCATAGGGCTTCACAGAGTTGGTTTGAAAAAAACAATCAATGAAATGCATCGTAGATGAAAGAAACAGACTGTGTCCCAGGCATCCCCTGTCCTTAGACCATCCTTCTTGGCCAGGAATAACTCCAAAAACCAAGTGGGAAAGGAGAAACCTCGGGGAGAACCACAGTGAAGGAGAGATCCACGGCAATGGACAGACAGGCTATAGATGAGCGTCCACTTGCAGGTGGAGATCCAGTCTGTAAGGGTGCAAGGTGGGCAGGAGGGGGAGCAGGTCCATCCATGAGACAGGTGAGGGTGGGGGAGGAGGTCCGGGGTCACAGGTCAGGACAGGACACAGGTGCAGATACTGTTGTCAATGGTTCCTTTGACGGCTGATACTGAAAAAGTTACCACTCCCCCCCCTCAGAGGGACACTTTGTGTGTGTGTGTGGGTGTGTGTAGGTGAATGTGAGGCCTATATAAAGTCGTTTGAGCACCTTGAAAGTGGAAAAGCACTATATAGGTGCAGTCCATTTACCATGTATGACATACACAGGGTTCTAATAGGGTCTTTAAAAGTCACAAATCGACATTTAATACTTTAAAAAGTCCTTAATTTGATATTGTAGGTCTTCAAATATGTTTCCTTAAGCTTGTGGGTTGTGTTGTGTTTAAATGTATCTGTTAAATGTCCAAACTGCAAAGAAAAGAACATTAGTTGACTCAGTTCCAGCTGTTCACACCTTAAATTTTATATTGAAATTAGGAACGGCTGTCAATAACATTGCTGGCCCCGGTGAGAAATGACTCGGAACAGTAGGAATCAAGGTATTGGTGTAAATAAGTACATTTTCCTAAATTCTAGCAGTCACAAATTTTTGGCCAGAATGGCTGTAAAATGGGCATTAAGTTCTGTTCTAAGTATTCTTAAAAAGTCTCCCTTTTTTTCGATTATTGCTACTATTAACTCATGATTACAGACTGAAAATCGTTTCTGTTTAATTCTCAATTAACAATAATGAACTAAAATAATTTCTGTTGATGTGTACAGTCATAGTTTACACCCTCATGGAAAAACCTGTGACATCCATCTTTAGAGACATTTATTCATTGAGATACCAATGATTTTCTGTTTTTTCTATTTGTCCAGCTGGTGAGGATGGACTACACTGAAGTCTTTATCGATCAGCGTTTCCACAGACACCTCATCGGAAAAAATGGCGCAAACAGTGAGTAAAATGAAAAACACGATTTGCTGGTGTAAGGCCTTTATTATCGGTGTTGTGGTTCAGCAGTTTGCAGAAATGTAATTCACAAACATTTTGTATATGATCAGATTGGAGTTAATTTACTACCTTTAATATGATCATTGAGTTTTCTTTGATTTCTATGTAAAATATTAGAGTATAAAATTTTAAATATGGGGAGAAAATGTAAAAATATAATGAAAACCAAACGTCCCTTTTACAGGTAAGCGGATAAAAAAAGAAGGAATGCAGCCCACATAAATATTTTATTTTATTTAATACAGAACTTTTAACACTTCTATTGCTAAAATTTAACAGCAAAATATAAGGATCAACAATATAAAATTAATGAAGCTTGAATTATGATATAAAAGATCCAAGTTTTTATTGCACAAAATAAACCATCATATCACCATCTTTTTAAGATTTTTTATTTACACTATTATATTTATTTATACTAATACACCAATATCAAATTTTTATGTATTAATATCTGACATTATTGACCATTATTTGTTTTATCTCCCTGCTTGTTTTGACGTCCTATTGAGATTTGGTGAAAAGAGGCAGTCTTCAAACTAATTTTTTCCTCATCTGTGTCTTTAAAATGTCAATTTTATGTCAAAGATGAAGTTATGGGACGGGGGGTCCAATTATTACTCTACGGTGAAATCTGTAAATCACATTCACATTTCCCTTTGGAATGACCAGGAAAGGATCTGCAGCTCACCTCCTAAAGAGGCGGGGCTTATAGTTACCATGTGACACTGAAACAGGAAATCATATCATTAGTGTCACACATTCCTGCTACTGCACTTAATAAAAAAACTGAGCTTTAATTCGTGTTTTGTGCCGAAAAATGTACATTTTCATTAAACTGGATTCATTGAACAATTGGATTTTGATGTGAATATGTTTATTTTATTTTGTTGATTTTCTTTGAACTTATTTAACACAAGCTCTATTGAATCCTCTTGTTCTTCCTCCTAAACCTCTTTCCCTTTCCTCAGTCAACAGAATTAAGGAGCAGTATAAGGTATCGGTTCGAATCCCCCAGGACTCTGAGCGAAGCGGCCTGGTCAGGATCGAGGGCGACCCTAAAGGAGTCCAGCTGGCGCGAAGGGAACTCATCGAGATGGTTCAGAGAATGGTGAGAACAGGATTTAATCTGATGCTTTCGAACAATGATAGATCCCACCGCTGTCGTCGCTCATATTTGACCTGTTTCTAGGAAAACGAGCGAACCAAAGACCTGATCGTGGAGCAGAAGTTCCATCGGACAATCATTGGCCAGAAGGGAGAGAAGATCAAGGAGGTTCGAGACAAGTTCCCCGAGGTGACCCTGGAATCTACTTCATCAGACACCATCTTCTCTGGTGTATCATTGGTTCTGAATCTGTTCTAATCCAATTCCTGGGTCTTATCTCAGGTCATTATCAACTTCCCCGACCCGTCGCAGAAAAGCGACATCGTCCAGCTCAGAGGCCCCAAGAACGAAGTGGAAAAATGTGCCAAGTTCCTACAGAAGATTATTGCTGACCTGGTGGGTCCCAACTCTTTATTTCACGTCTTGCTCACTCGTGTGATTACTGCTGACTTCACAGCTTCGGTTTGTTTTCTTCCCTGTAGATCGAGAACAGCTTTTCACTGTCCGTTCCCATCTTCAAGCAGTTTCACAAAAACATCATCGGTAAAGGTGGCGCTAACATTAAAAAGGTGAGAATTTGAAGAAAAACACAGGAAGATGCTTTGATTATTGGAGATGTTGCAGAAAATCATTGGGATCAGTTACACTAGTCGGCAGTATTTTATGAATTATTTTCCTCAGATATGAAATGCGCTAAATCTTACATACTTTAATACGATGAATTGGATCTGATGTTTTCAATGTAGTCACAGAAAAAAAATTATTAAACCATCATAAGTCATCAAAAAGAATGGTTCGGCAATCCAGTACTAATTTTTGTGTGTACCATGTGACTAAAACAGACTAAAAGTGCTGTTTTTGTCAGTACAATGACATAGATATTGATGCAGGAACTGAAGTGATTTTGGTTATTATCAAGAAAACCATGGCAAATGGATAGATATCAGCTCTAAAATAATTTTATCTTTAACTGTGTGTGATAAATTGTTATTGCAAATATACACTGGTATATGTCCATTCATCCAAACACTCCTTTGAACATTTTAACCCAAGTCTCGATCTTGGAAACTACAGAAAACTAGCATTTAGACTGAATTTATATTTACTAGTGACTCAGACTTGGTAAAGTTTCACTTTTATTCTGGGGGTATTTTACTTACAAATCAGTGTTACTATAATTTTACAATTTTCATTACATTGTTTAAGTTTTAATTGTTAAAGTGCTACAAGTAGTTTTATTTTAATTTCAGTAATTAACTAGTTTTGATGTAATTTTATGTATTTTCAGGTGTTAAGGATGATTATTTTTTATAGAAGCTGAGAATTTGGACAAAAATTATGATTTATAATACATTTATTAATAAATCTCCCTATATTGTGCAAGCTATTTCACTAACACTTTATTATTATTTATTTCATTAACTCAAATATAAATAGGAAGGAATAAATATAATACTGCAAAGTTGTGTTATTAAAATCAGTACAATAACCAAGGAAGAAAATTACATCAAAGCTGATTTTACCAGTTTGTGCTATTGATAATCATGTGTAATATTAGAACTCTTGACATATTTAAAAGGTTTGATCTATGTTTTTTTTTTTTTTTTTTTTTTAATTTGGCCAATGAATAGGGGGAAAAACATGGGAGAGAATAGTGGTACTCCGGGAGCAGATGGGGTGATAATAATGGAGTCGCTAATGAAACAGACC
>JAPTYR010000008.1:15846299-15860699 GCA_029814505.1 Siphamia roseigaster | reverse complement strand
CCCCTCAAAAAAAAAAAAAAAAAAAAATTGGGGCGCATATACTTTTTTTTTTTTTACATTTGGGGAATTTATCCTGACTGACCAAGAATATAGCAAATTTAATTTAATTCTTTGGTGATTATAAAACTACATTAATCTTGTCTTGCCCTCAAACGCATTTCTATTTACCAATATTCTGAAATAATGAGGCGCTTGTTTTAATGTCTGTTCTTTTTGTCTTTGTAGACATTACATGCTGGCTGCAACATTTACCAGCCCAGGAAGAAGTGAAGGGGAAGCAGCTTCAGTCCCGCCCCTTCAGCCTATTCTCAGAAAAACATGGGTCCTGGGCCTGAGCGTCTTCTATGTCTTCTGCGTCTCCATTATGGTGTTCCCTGCTGTATCCTCAGGGATTCAATCTGTCCGGAAGGACAGTGGCAGCCCATGGACCACCACATACTTTGTGCCCCTCACCAGTTTCCTTCTGTACAACTTCGCAGACTTCTGTGGCAGACAGGCCACAGCCTGGCTACAGGTCCCTGGACCCACCAGCAGAGTTCTGCCGACACTGGTGCTGTGTCGCTCTGCCATCGTTCCACTATTAATGTTCTGCAACTACCAGCCAAGGGACCACCTCCACACAGTGTTATTCACACATGATGTGTATCCCATTGTGTTTAACTGCCTGCTCGGCCTCTCTAATGGCTACCTTGGCACTCTGCCCATGATTTATGGCCCAAAGGTGGTACCACGAGAGCTGGCAGAGGCTACAGGAGTGGTCATGTCCTTTTTCCTCACATTGGGACTGGCGGTTGGGTCTGCTTTCTCTGTACTTATTGTACACTGCATCTAACGTGCTGTGTAGTGACAGTATACAGTGGTATAGTTGAGCTATACAATGGGCTGTAACTGGAAGGTTAGTTACATGTCCAGCAGATGAATACCAGGACTTTAAACACTGTATGAACTGATTAAATTAATCACTTGTCCAAGGGGGAGGGGTCTACATAAACATGACATTGCTCCATTTGAAGATGCCTTAACTGCTGTTGTACTCCTTTAATATGTAACATGTTCACACTAGTGTCGCTCATGTGAGCCAAGGGTTGACTGACATGGCTGGGTGTTTAGCTTTTATACCTTCCTATTTTGGTATGTTTGTAATAAAGTGGATCTTTGTGCCAAATTCTTTCAGTCTATTATATATATACACACACACACACACACACACATTTTGAACTACCAGAATTTACCAATTTCATTTAACAGGTGAAATGTTACTGATGCTAAACACTTTGTGGTAAATAAGAGACATCCTGAGTACACCAAGAAAGAGGGCCAACTTCTCATTTGTTCATACCATACACACAAAGTGCAGCTGAGGCTTCAGTCTGTCAACTGTTGCATCTGTACAATAGAGACTGCATGTCTTAGGGATTCTGATTTTTCCTAATACAGTAATTGATGGTTATTAGTGCCACCTAACATTTGAAATCATGAACTGCACTTTAAAAAAATAATATGAGACCAACCCTTGCCCAATTTCTAGGGTGACAAGTTGATACTTGAAATTCTGGATAAATGTTTAATGACCTAGACATTAACTGCTGAAGCTGCACAAGTACATATTTCATAAGAGGAAATTCAGGATACTGTAAACAGAACACATTTTGCAGGAAATGAACAGAAGAGGGTACATTTGGATCATTTTAATTGTTAAAAAGTTACAATTGACAGTTGGCTTCAGGTAAAATGTTGACAACTGAGTTAAAGACGCTTTCCACCTGTTAGACAGTGATTTACGAACAGCCAGAAGAGTGCAAACAATGACAAATGAGGACATCTTACTACCTTCACATCACCACCTTAAAAAAAAAAAAAAAACATTTGTCTACAAAACATCAATTTCAGGCATACTTCCAAATGTAATACCAATCATTCAAAAACACTGAGCAGTTCCATTTAGCCACATTTTCACTAGCAACGGCTCAGCTCAACAGGATTTCCATTACAGGATAGTACCTGGATGAATGTTTCACCCCTGGTGAAACATGAAGTTCCAGGTCCTTTTTCATAATGGAAACCCACCAAAGAGTGGAGCCAATATTAGTGGAAACACAGCATTAGTTTCTCCCCAGAGAGAATGTCACCCTACAGGTGGGGTGGGGGTCTGGGAACATGTCACAACAGTAACATCTGGTGATTTGTTAATAGTATACATATGAAACTGAAATCTGCATTCCCATATATACACACACACATCAAATCAAGCGAACAAAAATTGGGAAGTCAACTCAAATGATGCAAATCTGGGAAGGATAAAAAAAATATAAAATAAAATAAAAACAACTTACAATGGAATTTTGTATCCTCTGCCCCAAATGAAGCATCAACAGGCGCAACTCACTGCTTCCTTGCCCCACCCACCAAAAAAAAAATAATGTTGAGTCCCTTTCCACCATGACATCGTTCAAAATAAAGTTAATTTAAACATGAATCGCAGTCATTTAAGTCTAAGAAAACTGGGGGAAAAAAATTAAAAGTGGGAAGCAGCACTACAGTCATTTATCTTTCAGTTCCCTACAGGTCAGTTGGTGCTCCCTTCGTCTATACCCACACATGGCGTTTGCAGTGAGACACAGCCTGAAAGAGAGAAAATGATTCATTAAGTGTAAATAAACCTGAAAACAAAATCTGTAGAAGCAAGAGGACAAGGGTTTATTAGGTAGTGTACTAAAGTGGACACACCATTGACTTGTACAAATCTATAACAGACCGTTAAAAACTGAAACTACAAGTGAATAAATAGACTGTCCAAAAAATAAAAAGAAACAAAATTTCAGGTATAATGAGCATCTTCCCCTCATTTTACCCAAATGTTGACAGATTCAAAGTCTACAGGATTCAAATTGCTTTGTGCAGTATAAGACTTTGAATAGAGGTTTTGCAAGTCACATTTTACATCATATATATTCTACTTTTTAGCAGCTGTAAAAACAAGGTTTGCACCAAAATAAAAAAAAAAAAAAAAATCAAAATAAAAAAAAAAATAACAACCCCTCAAAAATGGAGATTTTAGGAAAATTACATCCATTTGTAAAGCCAACTACCAAAAATTAAAATTCATGAAAAGTGAGTTTTATCAGTGTTGGGGGTATTGTAACATTAGGACTCACATTGCACAGAGTTGCTGTCTCCATGTTCTTGCACCAGAATGCAGGACCCCAGCTGCACTGCTCTGTTCCCAGCAGCTTCTTCACAGTTTCAGGACATGCGCCTACTTTCTGTTACATACACACAGAAGACTGTTGTTCAGATCCTGATATTCCCTTTTAACCAGAAGTATGAGCATTGTGATTAAGTGTTGGGTAAGTCACAGTTCCCTAAAAACAACAAATGTTACAATCTAATTTATTAATCTTTCATTTACCATGCACACAAAGTCTGGGTCCAGCATCTGCAGCAGTAGCTGGACAAGCACTGGCTCATACTGTTCCACGAGGCTGTCACACTGTTGACATGTGAGTTAAAGCAAACCAGTCAGATACTTGTGTGTGAAATCGGCCAAATGAAAAGACAGTCACAGGAAGAGAACTGACCTCAGATTGGTAAGAGTCTGGCAGGAAGCTGCATACTTTCCTCACCGCTTCCTCTATGTCTGCCTCTGTGGCGTTCTGCTCCAGAATACCGTCGATGTACCTGACAGCAGCCTTGCACACCTCACAGTATCCACCAGCTTTGAAACGAGTCTGGTCCAGCACAGCTTTGGAGAATTGGAAGACGATTATCCCAACAGTTATTCCACAACCGTAACAAAACGGGTACAGATGTGCAAAATACAACTTGTACTCTTGTTTGCATAGATCCAATTACATTTACATACATCTATAGCATTGCTTACTTTTTCCATTATTAACAATACTTTGAGAACTCTTCCCCCATTTGCACTTCAGATTGGATTCCATTTTGTCCCTGTGCAATGATAAAGTTCTGTATACTCTAAGCTAGTTCATAATTATTTGTTTTTCTTAAATCTTAGGTGAAAAAAAAAATAATAAATCCAAATTGCCAAACGACAACATTTGGCCCCCAACATTCACATTTGTTTTCTTCTGTAATGATGTTCAATCAAATGATTTTTGCACACTATGACCAACATCTCCCATGTCCATTTAAAGCACATTTTCCCCCCCATTCAGAGAGCTGTGAAAAAAGACAGACTTACCAACATACATGCGGCTGCTGTCTTTGCACAGTGCCAACACGCTACAGACAGTTTTGGGATCAGCTTGTTGCACAAGCAGCTCGATGATGGCCTGGCCATAAGTCTCAATGAGGTCTTTGCACTCGTCGCTCATACTCTGGGGCAGATAAGTGCACACCTTCTCCACAGCATGGATCACTTCCTCCTAAGACAAGACATGGATGAGTCAGGACAGTCAAATTACCCCCATTTCAGCAACAGCTTTATCTTCCAATCAAAAAAAAAAAAAAAAAACACACACACAACTCACCTCTGTTGTCTGATCCTCCAACATATCCTCCAGCTGTTTCATCACATACTGACAGATTTTGCATGTTGGAGAGTCACGTGCACGCACCATAGGCTGAAACAGAAGCAAAGCCTTATGTCCACATATGCAAAATACTTAACATGTTGAACATTTTTAGAAGATGCAGTATTGCGATTTAAGTGGGCAACTGCAGAAATGGAATACATATTATAATTATGTTTTTCTTAAGGTCTAATCAGCTGTTTTGATCGACAGAGGGAGGGGGGTCCTTTCACAAAACCTACAATGTTATTAAAGTAGCACAGAAAAGACACCCCTCCAGTGTTTGACTGGAGATGGTCTCGAATCACAAATTTTGAATGAGCAAACCAGGCACTCGCCCCAACAAGTGTCATTTTTTTACATGTTTGTCCTTCAACTAGAGGTGAGGACGAGGGGCGAGGACAGTATTTACTACAGAGAATTTCTGCGCAGAATATGCTTTTGGTGACATGAGCTGTAGCCTACAGGCACTTCTTATTGAATCATTATGGTATTTTATATTTTCTTGTTTATTTCCTTTTTCTTTGTAGTGATTTTCCTTTCTTTTTGTCCTTTTGAATGTTGGATCATTTCCCCTTTCTATGTTGGTGTTTTTGATTGACAGGTTTATGGAGGCATTGTGTTTTCTATCAGCTGATTGTGCCCACCCCTTCCTTGTTTGTCAGACTTTATAAGAACTGTCAGAAACGCAGACGCACACCTATACGCCTAAAGAAGACCAAACAGGTCGAAACGTTGTGTATAATAAACCAACCGGGAGCAGCAACAGTGTGCGGTTTTCTCTTCTTTCTTGTTTTGATCACACTTGATCCAGCACCTGTTTGATTTGGATGTGCGCGCACCTCCAAACGCTACTTGTCGATGACAGCATTTACTACATTGTACAAAGTGAACCTTAAATATAATCCATTTCTGAATTAGATTTAAAATCAGGTCTACCTTTGCAGACTTGACAAGTGTCGCCTCAATCTTCGTGGCAGGGAAAAGCCTGGCGGCAGGTACCATTTTGGCAGCAGGTACCATCTTGGCTGCAGGTACCATCTTCGCAGGCTGTAGATTCAGCATGGGCATGGATTTCGTAGCAGTACAGAAACCAGAACGGATACAGATATCCTTGGGTTGCTGAGTGAAAAGACAGACGACAAGTTTAGGATTCACAGCCAAAGCTCCCAATACCTGCCACACTGCATGCTGTTAGCAACCACTGAGTCTGAGCTGTGTACCATTCCACAGCATTATCACCCATGCATACGGCAGCCATTTCTATGTTAAAGTCTAGCTTGCATAACAAGAATAACATTTGCAGCTCCAACCCTGAAATATTGTACAACATTCACCACAGTATAAAGAAAAAAAACAGCCATGTACAAAAGCATTTTTTTTAAATAACGGTGGAAGTCATTTTCATTAACTTGAGTGTAACCATGTCACCCACTATGTAGATGAAGTCACACATCACAAGAGCCAAGCAATATGTGAGTAAATAAGAGTGAAATCTGAGCCCTTTTGCTATAGTGCATTAACAGGTATTCAAGTGACAAAGCATCAAAACAGTGTTTGGGTTATGTGCAGGAACCTTGCTCAGATTACATCATTTACATGCTAGTCCACTAGGGCTGCAACAGTAGATTTGAATGATGATAATCATCTCAGTAAATACCATTAAAGTCAGATTTTCACTGCATTACACCATTGTTCATTGCCAGCGATCCACATGGGAATTAAAACAAAAAGGGTTTCTTGTTAAACTGAAACCAACCGATTCATAAAAAAAGGTGTAAAAGAAATTTCATTTAGGAAGTAAAGTAAGAAAGCTATACATCTCCCATTTGAACAAAACATGTTAGATGGGAAAAATCAAAGCAATTCTTCATCAAAAATAAATCAATTGAACTTAGAAGCATGAAATTGGGGGGAATTGTCCTGCTGGTTTTCTTTCAGATACCATAGATAAGCCAAAATGCACAGCATGATCAATTTTTGTATTATGTTGTACTGCTGCAACCCTAGTATTTACAGTCAGTTGAGTAGCTCTAGGACAGAACAGGAAGCAAGATCTAAGGGTTAAGAGGCTACAGGCTGAACAAAGAGAGACCTACCTGTTCCTGGGAGCAGCACATAAAACCCAGGGCAGGAGAAAACAGAGCAGGACAACATGAATGGAGGGGAAAAAAGTAAAGGAAGGAGGAACATAGGCGGAAAAGACACCAGAAATGAAAAAAATAAATAAAGTGAGCGATTTAAAGATGAGAATAACTTGACGTCAGCAGGCCAGTTGGTGCTGCAGGGCTAAATATGAGCTTAGTGTCACCACAACATATACATTCTAATTAGTTTCAACGGCACAGTAATAAGCACAATGAGTATTAGATTATAAAGGCCATTCATATTATGATGTGGCTTCAGTAAGCAAACAATAGTTTTCTGGACATTTCTGAAGCCACACAAAAATTAAGAACACTCACCATGGACATGAGCTGCTGGAAGACCAAAAGGCCATACTGGCTGACATACTGTTTACACTGGAATGAAGAAAACTACAATTAATATCAAGCCAAATATCCAAGCTATGTGTAAAAAAAAAAAAAAAAAAAAACACAATTAAGAAATGTAGTTACTACATAATTTGTGTGAGACTGACCATGTCAGCAATGCCTGGTCCCAACTGATCACATTGGGTCTCAATATTCTGAATCAGAGTGTTGATGTATGAGCCATTTTCTTTGGCCTCTTTCTGGGCATCAGTCAGGAACTTGATGCAGTCATCACACACAACATCATTTTCCTAAAGGGAACAGAAGATTTAATTTTAGACAACATGCATAAATTGCAACATTCAGCAGTGACCACACTGCAGTGCATGTGGTGGCACTTCACCTGCTTTGGTGTCTCTTTTTTGGGCTCCTCCTTCTTGGGGCTCTCCTGAGGATAGAGGAGCTGGGGGACATTAAGGATAAAGGGGGCCACCTGCTGGGCAAGATCAACCTTTGGGATTTCATTGGACTGGAGCTGTTCCCGATCCTGAATCTGAGCCAGAGCTGCCTGCTCAGAGGTGCACAGTCCCATGGCTCCGCAGACCACAGAGGGATCCTCCTAAAATACACAATCAGTTACTTCAATAATTTGGTCCCACCTGGGAGCTGATTTATTTACCCCAAAAGGCATTAAATACATGTTAGCTGAAAGTACATTTACATAATGGAAGACAAGGATAATCCTACAATACATTATACATTTAGATTGTTTTGTGAGTGCTGGGGATTTCACTGCTCATTACATAATATTTAAAATAGGAAGGGACAGTCCAATAACCATTTAACTTAAAACATTTGGACAAAGATCTATTTGCATGATCAGTAAAATCTGTCACTTGAGCAGGTGACAGGATCTGAACTAGAAAACAACTCCAAAAGCCTCTAGTCACACGGTTTATTACACAATGACTGCTCTGTTCTCATTTAAACACAGACTCACTTCCCCATCAATGGCCCTTATTCAGCTAGATGCACTTTGCACAGCCACTTGTTCTCCTTCTCTTTAATAGCAAAGCCAGATTGGTGATTTACTTAAAGCTTGTCAGGACTTATGGCCATTAATATGTCAGTTTATTTTTCCGTTTCATCTAACTTTATGAAGGGCCAAACTTGTGTCCAGTTTTTTTTAATTATTATTAGTAGTAAGAATCAAAGGCTAACTTTACTCTAAATCAGGGGTCTCAAACTCATCGTCTTTCAGGGGGCCACATTCAGCCCAATTTAACCTCGTGGGTGTGTGTGTTTGGGGGGGGGGGACTTCGTTAAATTATAAAAAAATATTTTTTTATAAACCATTTAAGTATCCAAACAAAACAGCTGAAATTTCTTAAGGAAAATAAGTGCAATTTTAACAGTGTTCTGCCTCAATTTATCATTTCTTCATGTGCAATATGGATTGGATCTATAAAGACACTAAATATTTAGCAATAGAAAATTTTTCTCAAATTGTGCTGGATTTTCTTTAGACATTTCAGGTTCACATTTTATTGTCGTTACAGGACAGTTTACAAATGTAAATATTTTCTTAATTTAATGTCACTTTTTGCACTAAAACAAGTTGTCATCATTTATAGACATAGTAATATTTTGTTCACAGACCGCAGAAAACATGGAATCATTTTTTGTAGGATACTCTAGTATTTAACTGTAGATCATATCGTCTATATGTGGAACTTGAACTAAAATGAGTCTCGCAGCCATGACCATGGAATATTTGCACTTTGCTAATTCATTCCACGGGCCGGATTAGAACTTCTGGTGGGCTGCATTTGGCCCTCGGGCCACATGTATGAGACCCACACTCTAAATTAACATTTACTTTAAACCTGATCCTGACAGACATACACTTACCAGTTCCCCAGTAATGATTCCCATAAGGATGGGGTAATAGTTGTCCACAATCTCTTTGCACTCTGCAGTCAAACCTTTATCAGGGATGAGCTGGCAGGCTTTCTCCAGGTATCCAAGAACCTCAGACTACAGTAACCAAAAACAAACAAAAAAGAAAAATCATTAAAGCCCAAGAGTACATAGGTCATTTGTTTAGAAAGCTAGAAATGTATTCTGAAAGTAAGAGGAGAGAGAAGATGCTCATGTTGCACCTCAGTGGCATTGTCCTTCAGAATTTGTTCCACCACAATTAGGATCTCTTTACACAGATCACATGGCACTGTTTTCTGAAATAACAGGCATAGGTATGTAAATCTCATTAATACACATTTTAAAAAGGTAAATGTGATGACAAAATTAAAGTAGAAAAATAGAAAATTTAAATTAACAGAGCCTCACCATCTGAGGTTTGTTCCATACATTCTGCTGGCAGTGAGTTACTGCTCCGCACAGAGATGCAGTCTTTACATTTTGACACCAGTAGGGGGGGCCACGAGCACACTGCTCTGTACCCAGCAAAGGGGTGGCAACAGCTGCAATGAAAACAAATAGGTCAGGTAAGAAACTACAGTCATTTACTTGAACAGGTTATACTTTAAAATGCAGGAACTTTATTCAAAGCACGTCAAGCAAACTGTTTTTAAAATGTAGATGAGGCCGATGTTTTTAGAACCAATCTAGATTGTGTACAGTTTGTGAGCATGGATCAAGTAATATTTTAATCAAACTAGTTTTTCTAGTAAGGCTAGTTCGACACATTTGATGAAGAAAAGTTCTGGCTCTATCACAACTTCTGATCAACCAGCCTTTGAGTGGTAGTGATTAGAACATTTCTGCAACTGAACTCTTTGTAAAATAGGAAGTTAATAATATACCTTCAGCATTCTACAACAGACGTGTTTAATAGCAACTTCATTTAGAACAGAAGACAAAAATGGCCATTTAAATCTTGTCATCCAATTTTGACAACGGCAAACCTGTAGCACTGCGTTTCAATTATGATAATAAAAATGTACCACCTCTGAATGTCTGAAGAAGTCTGTATAAAAACATATTATTGTGCTAAAATACAGCATGGCTCTCCCAAAACATGGCCAATTTTGTCAACCGTTTCAACAACTGTCACCCATAGAAATGGTCAGTCTGCTTTAACCAAGGGACATCATTTGGAGTTTGTTTCAGTGAGATAAAGTCATCTGTAAGTCAGTTTGGTTAATGTCCATTATCAACACACAATGCATTTAAATGCAATTAATTAAATCCTGAGACAAGTAAAAAGCCTGAACTACATCACCCGAGGAGAACAGTGAGTAAATTTAACTTTGTGACTAGACTTAAGAGGGGAGGGGGGAAAAAATTAATGTTTAGTAAAGCTTTAGAAGGGATGTTAGACTGTCAGGAGTACCATTTAGAAAAGATATGTAAACCAAGCAAAGCAGAAATAAATTATTTCAAGAAGTGAAAGCAGGTGGTTGAAACAGCATAGCTAATCTTACTGCAGTTCCTCAATTTTATTCAAGGGACAAATGCGACATGGGAAAGCACCTAACTGCAACATGATTTTGTGTTTGCAACTTATTAAAAAAGGCTAAAGAACATATTTGCAATTTTTACATGTTGATATCTTTTAAAAGGGAATGAAACATTACTTTAAAAGAAAAGAAAACATGTTTACGCTTAACATAACAAATCCATCAGAGGGCAAGAGTAGTCAATATTTCGGGAGTGGTTTTACAGATAACCTCAACAAGAAATAAAACTATTGAACTCTGATGGATGTTTTTCACCCAGATACACTGTACAGCAACTCTAGTTAAATATTCATACCAATGGGGATACAGTATGCTCTACGCCACTCCCACTCCCTCCTTGAGTCACATGAGCCACAGAATAACAAGCTGTTCTCAACGAGATTGGACCAACTAAATAGTCCGTGGACAGGACTCCAGCAAACCTGTAAACTGTTACAACCAAAAAGGCTGTGCACAGTTCCAAAACATCTGTTTATATTGCCTATATACACAATTAATCACAATAATACAACAGGTCACAGAGGAAGTCACCAAAAAACAACTGACACCTAAGGGTCTATACTCAACTCATTTTTTGGTGATGCTTCAAGACAAAAAAAACATTATGACACAATGGGACTTCATTATCCAACTTGTCAGCAACTCAGATAACCCAAATGCATCAATCTAAAGAAATACAATATGTCTGGCACCATTATGGAAGTGTCCACAGAGGGCACATGGAGGAATGTAAAAGTACACAAAGTTCTTGACATAAACTTACTTTTAATCTGATGTTAAGACATAAGATAAATGCTATATACACCACAAAAATGTTATGGATTATAGAAAAGAATAATCCCAACAGAACACAAGAAACCACAATTTTTGCTCTGATACGAAGTAGCATTCATTTCATGACCCCATATCGGCCAAATGCAGTTAATGATTTTACAAGCCTAAAAGATAACAAGGAAATGCTTTTTACAGAGATATCCAGGTGTTGTTGCAGGGTGCAGATATGAAAATAACTAGGCCACCAGTGGTAAAAGACGACAAATGAAAGTAGCAAAAATAGCGGAGGAACTAAAACCGAAACACATATGCAAAAATGACTCCTAATGAGGGAAAGAAGTTAAAGCTGGAGGCCGGGGGTTCAGATTTAGACTTTGAAACAGAACCATAGAGCAAGGCAGCAGAGGACCCAGTGTTTACCCCAGACTGTTTGAACTCAAAACAATGAGCAATTTAATACTACACTGGAAACTTAACTATCTTATATTTCTGCTTAAAGCAATGATTCAATGTCTAAAATATGAAAAAAAAATGTCTTTAAGGATAAATAATGCCTTTAAGAAGATATTCCATCTAATGTTTGGCTAAGGGTGATATTTTTTTTAAGTTAGCATTAGCATTAGCTATCCATTAGCCAACTCGTTAGCTAACACAAACGGTCACTAATAACAACGTCTTTCAAAGGAAACAAAGTCAGTATTATCTTTGTGTTTTGCGCCAACAGACATGTCACTCACATGCATGTAATGTTCCATACAGTCATTTGTATATAAAAAAAAAAAAACAAAGTGTATAAACACAATTGAAGCTAACTGGTCGGCTAAATGAACTGCTTCCGCGTTTTAATGTCGAAACGCACTTAGTTACACAATAGTCTTTCATGTAATGGACGTCTGTTTAATCTGTAACAACGACATGCTGTAAAGTATATTAACTGTGGTTTGTTGTTACCTGATGAGACGAAAAGCAGAGTTAGAAACAGCATGATTCCGCTTGTTTCCAGTCGGTTTGTGCTTGTTTGTTTGTGCGTCTCCCGGTGGTGGATGAAGTAGCCTAGGTGAACTGGTAAACACTGCAATGCAGCCGAGTCCAGTTTGGTGCCTTTATGGTGTGTCACTGTCAGCTGACTCCGCCAACACACGTGACTCTGACTTACTCAACACTGGTGTTCCGCTGACAAAGGTTAACTTTAAACTCTGATCTTTTCAGTTTTTTTTTTTTTTTTTTTAAAGATACTGTCCTAATCAGTTTCAATGTCCATTTTTGTTTCACACTTATATTTGCTTAAGTGACTTCTATTGTTCTTGTTATTATGTAACTATCACTGAATTTTAATTATATTTATATACTTTTATTTTTTTTTTATATTTAATTTTTCACTTGTTTGTTGTATGTTGCTGCTGTTAATTATTGAAATTTCCCCATGAAAAGAAAAGTTTTGTTTTATTGTCAAGGCATCCAAGAAATTGACAAGTAACTTCACCCAAATACCAAAAAGTACTGTGCATCCATTTGAAATATTTTAATGAAAAATCTAAATGGTTTAAATGAGCTGTCATATTTTACATTTTATTTAAAAATGTATATATTTCGGTGCTATGAACTCTCTTTTCCTTTTATTATGGTTTTATCCATTTTTGCTGATGGCACAGTGTACATATAAAATGGTAAGAAAAAAATATATGAACAAATGGGTCATAAAATGTGATCTGATATGAATCTAAATTTTGTATAGGCAAACAGTTTTTTTAATCCTATTGCCAAACGTACTTTTTAAAGATTTAATATTAAATAGCTGTGTTCTACAACTACTATAATAATATTATCTTAAAAAAACATTCTCTGTACTTATACAGATGCAAATAAACTTAAGTTTATTAATGGCCAATTCATGTACATTATTAACACTAGGAATTTCAAAGGGTTTACATACCCTTACTTGCTTCTGTATTTTCACTTATGTATCTCAATCCTAATTCCTATCCTAATTGATTGGCACTTCTGTTAAACACAGTAAATATTTAATAAATATTTAGAAATCAACAGTTATTTGTGTGTTTGGAAGTACTAGGTTAGTGAAGTGAGTAGTCAGCTATTCCTAAAATAAATTACAGTCCTATACTATTCTCATCAACATGAGAAGGTTTATTAAAAACTAAAATAATCTTAATCTCTTCCAATGATGCTGGTGGATTACTGAGCCAAATGAGGACAATACACCCAAGAGTGAACATATGTGACATTGTTGTGACTGTTACATGCAGGGGGTTTCAAAGGACACGTATCAAAACCCATATGGGGTTACACTGTCACTTTTAAGTGGATTTACATAAATTATATTTGCAATAGATTACAAAGTAGTAACGACTAATGAAAAAAAAGAACAGAAATTTTTGTTACATTATCATCTATTGTGCAGAAAAACCTGTCCAAAACAGTTAAAAAAACATACACAGAAACAGACGCAAACAGAAGCCAATTTAGAAAAGTTTAGTTTATTATTACATAACATGATATGGAGGAAAGAAAAATCTGGAACAGGTCAAAGGGGGAAGTTTTGTACACTTTCTCTTCTGTATATGAGCCATGGTCACCTGTAAAACACAAAGAGCTTTCATTAAATAATTAAACAGAAACAGACAGAACATTTTCTCCATAAACAGAGACTAGATAAGAATAACAGCAAATGCATTTCAGGAAGTTGTGGTAAAGTTGGATTAACAACATTTTGTAATGGGTCAAATACCTTTAACAATGACTTCCAACTGCCAGTTTGTATTTCAGAAAATCCAGGGTAAAAATAAATAAATAGAACTTTAAAAAAAAAAGTGAGAAAAACAATCTGCTCTATTTTGTTTTTTTATGGAAAGCGATGTCATCATAAAGCTGTTTTTCCGTCACCAAAAGGCCAAAAACTTAAAAATGTTTCATGAAGTCACATTTAAGAGGAAAAAGGGGCCAAACCCTTACATTTCAAGAGCAACTGAATTCAATTTTGTTTGAAAAGCCAATCAACTCAATATTTGCTAATAATTATTTTAGCAGCTGTTGCAGCTTCTACTTCCAAGTTCTGTCTGGTCGACAAACTATGCCATAAGTACACTTTAAAGCTATAAACATTTATGCCCAACATTT
>JAPTYR010000008.1:15806147-15821467 GCA_029814505.1 Siphamia roseigaster | reverse complement strand
GGATGGATGGATGGATGGATGGATGGATGGATGGATGGATGGATGGATGGATGGATGGATTGATGGATGGATGGATGATTTAGCGATGTCTCTGATCTTTCACACAGACCTGGATGTGATTGCCTGTAGGTACATTTCTGCTGACATCCATCTCCAACCAGTTGTTGTAATTATTCCATTCTGCACAGTGAAACACTAGAGATATTTTAAGTCAGGGGTTCCTAAACTTTTAATCCCTAACCCCCAAAATAATGGCGCCAGAGAATGGTAACCCCCCACTATCCCTGAGTGATTGGAACATAAAAAGGAAGTGCACACAAGACTCATGCAACAATACTGTGCAACAATACTAACTGCCGCATTACATTGTGAGTACATTGTTTTCTGTTTTATGTGCAAAGAGGTTCCTGGGAGGGAGTATTATGTTAATGTTTATTTAGGTTAACATGCCTGTTTAAGAACTCTTATTGGCATCTTATGTATATTTTTATTAATGTGACACCATTAGTCAAACATATAGACTAAACAATGACTTAACTGTTTGTCAATTCCAAGCTGTTGTAGAAATGGAAACTTACAAAGTAAAAGCAATTAGTTATTTTCAGTCTATTCACATTTGTAAAGGAAAATTTGTAGATTTCAACATTTTCACAATTTAATTTAAACATTTTTGCCTTAAAAATGGGGAAAACTTAGATAATATTGGACTGCGCTGACATGAAATGAGGTTGACACCCCTGACTTAGAACAAATTAATCTAATAAGGTGTATGTTTTAAAAGGCTCCTGAGGGATGAGATTGCAACGTTTACTGAATGAATAAAATAATGTAGATAATAAACAACAACAAATGCTACATCCATCATATGCTGCAGACATAGATGTTTGATAAAACCTTGGAATTCAGATTAATGTCACAGTACGTCCTCTGGTAGTTGTGTGTTATTTAACCCAGAAAGACCCAAACATCCACCATCAACTTGAAAGCATCTGCTGATTTAGAATGTTTAATGCCAGTTGATCCAATAATACTTTTAATACATGTTAAAAACTATTAATACATGTTAATACAATTTGTCATCTTTTCAAGGGCATCAGATATGACCCATTTGGATGTTCAGACTCTCTGTAGTGAATGTGGAAATGCTATCACCTTCTATAACATTGATTCACCAGTGAAACCCATGGCGTTTGATACATTCCAGTGGTTGTGGATGTTTGTTTTATGTTAATATATTCTACTGAAAATACTACTTTGCTCTGTTTTGATCTAATGATCAATGTATTTATTCTGAGCTTTTGTGTACATCTACATTCACGACATATATCGTATAGGAAAATACCTTATTTTCAAAATGCAGATGACAACATAATAAATGGCAATTTAAAAAATAAAAATCAGAAGTTGTGACAAAAATGATTGTAGGTTTTTAAGGGTTAATTAAATATTTGCATAATTTTAACACCAGTGAATGGAAACATGCATAAATCACTCCCTCTTACAGAAACATACACAACACTGTAACATGTGGATGCAAATGAAACTCAGTAAAAATACCCTCAGGACAATTATCTCCTTGTGCACAATTTCCTCCAACCCTGAAGCTCAATCACCACCTGACATGATTCATTTTAGCCAGTCATTTGTGAGCTGTGTTTATTCACTGTCATTCACACACTGTTGATTCACTGTCACTCATCTGTCATTTTATGTGGTTGTTTTGAGAACATATTCCACCTCTTCACCACCTCAGCTCTGTCGTCTACCCCTGGATTATGTCGAACACAAACCATCACATCCTCAGTCAGAGCTGGGAGAATTCACATAGACTGAACAACAGATTGGAATTCCCCATACTGATTCCATCTGTGCTGCAGTTTGGAAGTCGGACATACCACTGTCTAGATTTGGCTTTTTTTTTTTGTTTTGTTTTTACACCACCGTCGATTCACAATCAACACTGTTCAATATTACAACCTGTTTTTTGTGCTCTTAAAGTAAAGGGTCAAACAGAATATTCACAAGTAAAAACTTACAGTTGTTCAGTGACTTCTAGTCGAACGTTACCAATGTGTGTGTATGTTATTGTTCCTAATTATTGTAATTATTGTCTAATGCAGGGGTCAGCGATCCTGGTCCTCAAGTACCACTGTACTGCATGTTTTAGATGTTTCCCTCTTCCAACACACCTCCCTGTCATTATCAGGCTTCTGCAGAGCTTGGTGATAGGCTGACCATGTGAATCAGGTGTGTTGGAAGAGGGAAACATATATAACATGCAGGATAGGGGTACTTAAGGACCAGGGTTGAGAACCACTGCCCAACATCATAACACTGTCCCCGTAGGCTTGTATTGTCGACACAAGGCATGATGGGTAATCACTCCATCTCCCTCTTTTCTCACTCTGGAACAGGGTCAATCTGGACCAATCAGACCACACGACATTATTCCATTTAAACACAGGCTAAACTTTATGTTCTCTAACTGCTGGTTATTACCCCGCTCCCCAAAGGGAAGGAAAGGGTGTTATTTTTGGTGTGTGTGTGTGTGTGTGTGTGTGTGTGTGTGTGTGTGTGTGCGTGCGTGCGTGCGTCAGCAACCTTATGCAAAAACTACTGAATTAATTTCCATTAAATTTTCAGGGAAGGTGGCCCAGAATAGATCCATTAAATTTTGGTGAATGTAGGTCAAGCTTGCCAAAAATGTGTTTTTGCAATGATAAGAGTTAGGACAAATCAGGTAAAATGTTAGAGGGGCGGGGTTTGTTGTGCCTGGCGCCACTTGTTTTAACAAATGAGAAGCTTCTCACTGCATGGGTTAGAGTTAAATAATTTGATTCTTATTACTATATTAATCACTGAAGTAATTATCCAATGGAAGACTCTTACTGTAATCTGCTTAGCTGAATACAGGGGACTTTTTTGGGCCAGGTTATGCATGTGCAAACACCCCTTTTTCCTCATTTTTTACTGAAATATTTATTTTGACTTCATGTGATAGAGAACGAGGAAATGAGGGGGAAGAGAGAGAGAGAGAGAAAGTAAGGGAATTGACCTACACAGGGGACACACTACCAGGTGAACCACAAGGATTCCCTTTCCCTTGGTGAAAGTCCACTGACACAAATGTGTGACTTGCAATATTGGGCAATACCACAAAAGACGACTTGGGCTACGTTTATACGGAGATGATGAAAACAGAAGATGCAAAAGTGGCGTCTTGTCTTCAATTTTTCATCCGTGTTCAGACGAGTGTTTTCAGGAGGAAATCTTTGTTTATATGAGGTGCAACAGTGAGCGAAATTCGATTGGATATGCATGCCAGGCCGCTGGACGAATGGAGGCTTTTTTCCCGTAGATGTGAAGAAAGAGTGACATAGCGATAGAACCGCCGATGGCATTTAGAGGCAGACAGAGAGAGAAAGAGGGCGAGAGTGACAGTTGTGGATGGGGAAGGGAAAAACACATACACACATTTGTGGTGGTAATGCTGCTGCTGCTGTTGCTGCTGCTGATGGTGATGGTGGTGGTGGTTTTGCGCGCGCCCTCAGTCCCAGAGTTACATCAGAACACACCGCGAGGAGGAACATGCGCGCACAGGCTACTGGGCAGGATGCCGGTGTTTTGCCGAATTAGCCTACTTCTGCAAAACTAATAGGACGAAATGACACACGTCTGCTGATCTGTGCTACCTCGTCAGAAAATCCTAACGGATGCTTTTAGTTTAATTTTTTGTCATCGCTCGCTTAATGTATTTTTTCCCTGTAAGTAGGATGTTCAAACACTGAGAATGACCTGATCAGAAATAAAACATAGTGTATGCAGGACGTTCTGACATTTCTACTAATAATGCCGTCAGAATATTCAGGTAGGATGTTCTGACAACTGAAATGACCCCATCAAAATATGCTTCCACATTATTGATTTATGCAGGTAGGAAATTCTGGACAGTCCATACAGTTTTATTATTCAAAACGAGCCAAAAATAATTAGTTAAGACTCACACACAAGGTAGAAAACACTAATGGATTAGATTGAGGAGAAAACATTCAACATAAAAAGGTTTAAATAAAACCTGTTGACCTGAACATCTGTTGCCTGTGCTGCGTCAAAAAATGTTTTGCCTTTCTTGCCATTTAGACGGAGACATGACCCGGGTCGTCTTCAAAACTCCCCACTCTGGAAGGAGTCTTCAGATTTTTGCATTTTCAGACCCCAACGGCACACCTTACATTAAAGAAACCAAGTTCTTTTACATATGTCCTAATTTTCTTGTATTGAACAAAAAGTGACAAATTTGAAATGAAGAAATGTTCCTTTTTACTGTGAGAGGAAGCTGAGGTACCCAGAGAGTATCCTGTAGAGTCTGTACAATATCAATGTACACTAAAGTGTCCTGTGTTGTCCTATCAACCAAAGACATGCACCTTAATAATAATAATAATAATAACTAGAAATGCACTCAGAGAGTGCAAACCTCCGCCAGGGCAGCTCATGCTGTTGAAAGCGCAGCCTCACGCACACCCTTGTAGCAGGCCACAAAGATGCAGCTTTTAACGAACCAACGAACCAACCAACAAACTCGGGTGATCACATAACTCCTGGTGAAGGTAATAATAATAATAGTTGTTTAGTCTGGCTGAACAACTATTATCCCTCAGTGTCCCCAATGTGTCACAAGTGTAAATCGTTGGAAGGTACCATGTCTCATTCCTTTTGGTTCTGTTCCTGTTCTGGTCTAAAACATTTGACAGGTTACCAGGTCTATAAAAGACCTCTTCAGCCTGAACCAGGACTTTCTAATTTTGTCCTTTCTCTGACTGTTGAGAATATACCTACAACACTACAGTGTCCACTGGAACTGGGAATGATAATCACCAAGACATTAAAAGAACACAAGTCTCCAAAATCCTTCTCCTTTTCAAATGTAGGTCAATGAAATGCTGTCATTGAAAACTCAGGTCTTTGAGGACATGTTCGGTGAACACTTTTTCAAGTGCTTGTTTCTCACACGCTCGGAGGATGTTAGATTGGCCTGAGGATTATATCTGTACAAGCATGACTGTCCTCTGTCCCTCCTCCTTTAAATAAGGACTGGATAGTTAATTACTTAATTAGTTATTGTACACATCTGAGCCTTTGTTTTTCTGTTTGTGTTTTTACATAACAGAAAACTGGAAAATTAAAAAAAAAAAAAAAGCCTGAATGGTCAAAATCAAAATGATTGATGAATGCGAAGAGAGAATGTTTGTCATATGTCAGTCATGCAGTGAACTGGTGATATATCTGGGACATGCCCCGCCTTCACCGGTAGCTGGGATAGGTTCCTGCATTCCTGTGACCTTCCAGAAGATTAACAAAGTCAGAAAATGATTGAATTACTGAATGAATCTTGTTCCTTTTCCTTTAGATTCCTATTTAGACGAAAAAATGCTTGACAGAACAATCCTAGATTTTGTATGTTTTTTTACATTCCCTGTTTGCAGCAAGTACTCCTTCAGCTACAGCCAATAAAAAGAAAAACATACAGTATATAAAGACAGCGTTCAAAGAATGGCCACTGCTGAGTTTCAGTTGAGTTTCAGGCGATGCAATCAGCCAACTTGATTTGAGCCGAGACGAGCCAGTTCACACCGTTAAAATTATTCCCTGTGGCGCTCTAAAACATCTCAGCATGAATCTTTGGTCAGGATTGGGCTTTAGAACACTTGGAGGAACTTTTGTCATGAGCTCCCAGCTGGAACATAGTCTCCTGGTGGTAGGAAGTGAAAATCATGAAGAACCATGTGATGAGGGGTCAGCATTAGTCCAACACCCTTTTCTTTCTCCAACTGATGATGCTGGCATGTGTCATAGGGCATCAGTAGCCTGCACTGCCGAGTAGGAAATGATGTGTCATGTATTTAAGCTTGCAATTCTAGGATTGAAGGATGTGCTTCCCTGCGGGCCTGGAGGATAACGCACTGGATACAAATGTGAAAAATGGCTGAGCTAAGATTGGGAATAGAGCCAGACGAAAAAGATGGGTGGGTGTGGGAGGCTGGGGCTAACTGACTGTGGAGTGTTAACAGCTCTGGGAGACAGCATGAAAGTGACAACAGTAAGGTCTAAAGGAGAGCAATTAGGAGAACATAGAGAAAATGTCAGAGGAAAAGGGCAAATGTGAGTGTACCTTTATCTATGGAGGCTCCTGCCATGTGGTAGAAACTCAGGGCTGTATCCACATCGTTCACGTTCTTCAGGAAAGTAAAGAAATTCTCCACCTCCTCAAATGTGATGCCCTATACAAGATGAAAAAACAGGAGTCTGGATGAAAACCCTTTGACAAATTAGGAACAAATCATTCCTGGAGTTGTACCTGGGCAATTACAACACAGCAGTCCTCTGAAAAATCAGCCAAATATTGTCATGACAAGAAAAAATACAACTGCAGAATGCCTTTTGGGGAGTAGCTCAGCAGTGTGACACAAATGTAGAAGTGGGCAGAAGCAATCGACATACATGGATGAACAATGCGACACGAGTGGTCCGAGAAACAGACGGTCTAAGACACACACATGTGAAAATACACACATATACACATGTAGTCAAGATAGCTCCCATAATGCTGATGAGCTCATTTGCAGCAAAAAAAAAGTGAGCAGCTGGTTTTAGATGGTAATTAAAATTTTCTCACTCGTGTTACAGGTTATGCCAAGTCTGAACAACTGAGAATAGGCTGGTAAAATCTGTAAACGGTAAGAGAGGAACTGAAATATTCCATAAAGGGATGCCGTTATGGCTTCACCCTGGTTCATTTCTCACGCCTCAGAGGAACATCACATTGACGTCACCATCTCCTGTTTCCTCTGCATTTAACCATCAAACATGACTTTTAAAATCTGACTGACATTTGTTGCGCTTTAACGTATACCAAGACGCTACTATTTGATGCTTCTTATCCTAAAATGAAGTGGGGCGATACTTCTGGGGATACAGTATACATGAGTGCTCCTTTAGTGAAATGACGGATAGGGCTTCTTGCAGTTGAGCAGAACAAACAAGAAACCAAAGCTGATGCAAAGGATTGGAGACAGTAAAAGGATATGGATATTCTGAGTTAGGTTTTGAGTCCTTTGCATTCTTCTGCTCATTCCCAGTGGAGCCATATGACTTTCACCAGCAATGTTAGAATGTTTGGAGGAACAGTGGATGGGTCCAAAAGTTGTGTTTTTATCGCAGGCCTTGCAAGGTCATGCTGAAATTTTGTCTGGTAAAGTTAACCGATTAGGCAGCTTTTATTTGACAGAAGAAAAAACGATGAGGATAAGCCTGAACAAACATGAGCTAAAAGACAAAGACAGTGCACTGCAGAGCAATTAGACAGAAGGAGAAATCAAAAGGTATATGGTTTTCCAACTTACACCTGCAACAACCTGCTGTGTGAAGGTCAAAGAACCCCTTGATTTTTAAATGTTTTTATTTTGGTGCCACGTTTAATGATTAGTAGAACACAGCTTTTGCATAAGAGGCACAGCTCTAGCTTTAATGCTGCAGTGTGTCATCTACAGCTTTTACATCAGTTATTTTTCACTTGTGAGTTAAATGGACTGTGAAAATATCTGCTGATTTGGCTATTGACACTGATCTAGGAACACTGTACTGCAAGTAAAACTATTTTAAGTATAGTTTTAGAGTCCAGGCTACCTCTGCAGAAGTCACAAACATATTATTTCTTTTAGAATCACACACATGCTCCTCTTCCTCACTTAAATAGAAAACACATTTTTAATTAAACTAAACGGCACATAACTATGATTAAAGGGCAGCTAAAAATAGGTTCTGGCAGTAGCAGCTATGGAGCAGCAACATTGACAGAGTGGATCACGATGCAGCAGTGCAGAAAGGTCCTATACACAGGTAAGGTAACGCGTCCCAAGTGTTATGCCAATCTGCTGAGCACTGGATGCTCTATATTTATTCACCACAAGAGAGAGTGGGTGTCATTAATGTGTGTTATCCTCTCTCTGTGATGTATTACCTCTCATTCCAAATATAAACAGCCCAATCCCCTCTGTCTGAACTCTACAGTCACTCAGTGATGAGGAAAGCCACCTTCATCACTGAGGACCCCTCCCATCCCCTCCATCACTCCTTCATGCTGCTGCCATCAGGCAGATGCTACAGAACCCCCCTGGACAGGAAGAACATCTACAAGAAATCATTCATCCCCTCTGCAATAGCTGCTCTCAATAACACAAACATGATTTGCACTGTGTTTTTAGGGTTGTATATGGTTTCTATTTATTTATTTATGCCTGTTTTAATTTGTGGAACTGTGTTTTTAGTGTGGAAAAGTGTTTGTTGACTTGTAGTAGCTGTGACAAAGGAAAATTTCTGTTTTTTATATGGAACTGATAAAGCTATCTATCTATCTATCTATCTATCTATCTATCTATCTATCTATCTATCTATCTATCTATCTATCTATGTATGTATGATGCACCAATCAGCATTTTTTGGCCCGATCACCAAAAAACTTGATCTGCCGATTCATTCCATTTCATCTAGCATACGGCAAGTTTTACATCTTTCTCACACACTTTGAAGAAAGTCCAGACAGGAGAGGTCATTGTGCTGTCGAGATGCACCTGTACTGTAGGCTAGCTTGTTTTCCAGTTTGAAAAAAATGGTCACTAGAAAATTATGTCACATCGGCATGTTTTTCCGATCGCCGATCAGGGTATTCTTAGGCCATATCTGCCAATCATGATCGGCAGAAAATCGATCAGTGCATCATTACTATCTATTACAAAACACAACAGCCAAGAACAATCTCCTCTTCTCTCCTCTCGCACACACACCACCACACACAGCCTAATATATAACAACTAGACACCAATCACATGAAAACGTCTCACACATTTGTTTACCTGTGCATCCTTAAACATCTTTTTCAAACCTTTCTGCATCAGCTTGAGTTTACGAGACTGGACGCCACTGTAGGCGAGCAACATGCCCCCAAACTGTCGCTCAGCGATCCTTCCATCCACAGGATCATTTCTTTCAAACTGTAGAAAATGGAGAGAGAGAGAGACACTCATGAAGGGTGAGTGCTATGCAGAAGGACAAACAAATTAATAGGAAGGGAGGGCATGGGAAGATGGGAAACAGTAAATACTGGTGTCAGGCTTCAAGTTGAATCATGCTTAGAACTGGCATTGGTGACATAAAATCTGTATGTGCATGTTTTTTATAATGTTCCACTGAAGCGTGGCTTAACAGCAGTGGGCCTTGGCTGTGTCAGGTCAATCCACTCGATTTATATCCAAGGCAGCTTGACAGCAATACAGCTCACTCTCTCCTTTCAATCTGGATTTACCAACCTCTCAAAATGTTAATTTGTTGTGCTTTTGAGATACAGCTCATAACTGAGCCAAAATAATCCTGGAGTGAATATTTAGAGCGACCTGACCTGTCAAGCAGCCAGCAGGAACATTTATAAGGTAAAGTCACACGGTCTGGACAGTGAAGTTCTCTTGCATATCAGCTTTGCAAAAATAAGCCCTGATCCATTTGTTTGTATTGTCTTGTAGCCATAAAAAAATCATCTTACAACAAAAAAAATGGTGAAATGTGAGTGCGTTGTGCTTCTTACAAACAACTCTAATCCATCCAATTGATAAATTACTGTGCTTCTACAAAGGCTCAATATTCGTAGATTGAGAAGTGAGACTATAAATTTACAAATAAAAAACATTCTTGGCATGATTTTAGATTAAAAAAAAATATTCTTGAAAGGAAATATTTTCAAATCTAAAACACAAAAAAAGAGTCACTTTTGTGTTCACTACTTTAAGGGCAACTGTGGCTGATAATAACAATAGCAACTGTGTGATACTGTATAATGTAATCCCATGATACTGTGCTATTTTCTGAAACATTTATTGTGCTGTGAAAATCTCATCTCACTCCAATACTAGTCTCATTATAGGTTGTATTTCTCTGATATTTCTATATGTATGGAAAGAGTGTTCTACTGTGTCTCTATACTCTCTCTATATTACATTCCGAAAACAGTTTGCAATCCTAACTTTACTAGGTATTATGAGTTACAAAAAGGAGACTACGATGCAATATGTGAGGTGAGAAGCTTGACACGAGGCAAAAAAAAAAAAGTCTAGAGCTGGTGAAATGTGGCCCTAGGTGAGCTGCAGCCTCTGCAATTAAAGAGCAAGAAGAGAGGGCAGCACAGAGTGAGAGACCTTTAAAGGAATAGGATTACTCATGTTAAAACACTGCCAGCCTTGTCTGTGGCTTTGTGATTTCACTCTCCGCATTGTGGTATCATTACAACCTGACAGAGTGCTTTCTCTGTAGCAGATGCTCAGAGTCTAATCTATTCTTGATGTTAAGATGACAGTGACCATTATCACTCGGTGTATCACTTGGGCACCACACATACTAATTAACAGAGTAAAAATATACTCGAAGCACTGATCTGTTGCTCTTACTGCAGAGACTGAACACTGGGGCAGCTGGTGTCATACAGCTTTGAGAGTGACAGTGAGCAGTGCAGACGGTGTATTTGTCATCCTCAACGCTGTTTTCCTTTGGAGAGAGCGAAACACTAACCTGTCATAACTTTTTATCTCTCCCCTGGCTCCACAAGGGTTTTTGGGGATTACTTGTGCTTTTTCTCAAGAACTGAATGAACAGGAATCATAAGATCTATTTCCTCTGAGATAGAAAGGCTGACAATTTAACATCACAGGATAGCTACAAATGAATCCGGTACATAAGGGATTTTAATGGTGTGGGGTGGAAGTGGGTAAGGGATTTATAGTAAATAATAGAAGCGTGACTCTTCACTGGCTTAATGATTTGATTCAATTAAACAATTCCTAATGCATGTCCAAGGTATTGCATCTCTAATTTTTTTATGTGATGGAGCTTGGCTGCTTTTTAATCATTTGATGCACTCTGGAAAATTTGAACACAGTTTAGAGGGGATGAAAGACTGCACCTAAATGGAACAATCTGCAATCTAGTCTATAAACAAACACCTGCATGTGTTCAATAATGGTATCAGTGTGAGCCAGCTCAGTACATAAATGTATGTGCATAATGAAATAACAAAATACATCCTTCTACTGTGCCTGAAAAATAGGTGCGCAAATATTCTCTGGCCTGTGTCTGCATCACAGTGTGCCTTGAACTGAGACTTTTTTTTTTTACATTTTTACATTTATACAAGCTAATAAGATTTTTTAAATGTTTAAACCTTCAATCACTCTATTCTATTAAATGAATTTTCATTGTGTCCACAATGACAACAAAGTTCTATTCTAACAAAATAATTAGAACTAAATATCTACATAAAAAAGAAATCATTTTATTTTTGACGGAAAATCATTTTTTACATTGGTCTCAGAGGAATCATGCTCACAAAGAATTTAAATATTTTTATATATGGAAATACTTCTAAATAAATAATATTACCTTAACCCATAAAGACCCAAACATCCATCATTGCACAAAAAAAAACTATTTAATACCCGTTGATCAACTATTCCTATCATTTCATGTAAATAATTGGTGTAAAATGCAGTTTGTCATCTTTTCATGATCGTCAGATATAGACCATTTGATCATTCAGAGGCTCCGTAGTGAACATGGAAACACATCATCTTCTACATCATCGATTCACCAGGAAAAATCCATGGAGTTTCATCAATGGTAGTGGATGGAGACACTTTGTTTATGTTGAGATATTGGTATCTTTGAATATATTTGAACTGAAGAAGTCAGTTTTTCATCAGTTTTCTGTTTTTGATATAATAACCCTAATTAATCTGAGCTTTTATGAACATCCACATGATCAGTGAATTGAGTACAGGAATATACACAACTTTCACAGAAACAAATTAAAATATAGACAATAATATTATAATAAATGGTGAAAAATCATGTAGAAAGGTTAAATAGAGAAAAATTAAATATGGAATTAACAGAAAAGTATTATTGAGTTTTTATGGGTTCATTTTGTAGATTAATTGTGGTTGTGTGATGAAACATCTGCATAAGTTGACATACAATGAACCATATAGACTGAATATGTTCAATACTAAATTCTGCCTTTCCTTTTCCAGTACCTCCAGCTTAAGTACATCATGTTGCAGCTTTCTTTGAAACTCCAGAAAGGCACCAATGGTGAGTTTCCCTTTAAGGTCTTCTCCAAAGAAGTAGGTGGTTAGAGCAGAGCTACAGCCAGCAGTCTTTAGGGTGTTTCCTGTAGTGGAGCGATCACGATGTCTCATTCCCATACTTGTCTGGGAGCGAATGATGCTCTGGACCTGCAGTGAACAAGAGTCCCAAAACGAGTAGGTGAACAAGTTTAAGCATCATTATACAATGTAAAATAACAACTGGCACATACTGTACATGCATCGCTTATGTAATTGTCCAAGAATGCCTAAGTTCTGGTTAGGTACAATACAATTTAAAAAGATTAGTACAGTTTTAAACACAAAATTTGTGAAGATTGCAGTCAGTTTCTATTTGTGCTGCCACCTAAAAGCTGCATCTTGGACATACGACGATCCAAGTTGCTGGAGAAACTTAAGCAGAAAATGCAGATTCATGAAAATCCTTGACTGTAACTCGATAATATACAATTTAGGGATTTGCCAAGGGAAAGGCCCAGGGCCAAGTTGAGGGGAAATAACAGTTTTATGGATGTATAGCAGCTTCTGATGGATTGATAAAGATCTAAGCAATAAAATCCAAAGTGAGAATGGTAAATTAGATATGAAGACATCAGGATAATTGCATCGTAGGCAGCAATAAACAAGCAATAACCAGTATAAACCTATCTGAAGTAGGATGTAAAATAATAATGGGATTAAAAAAATGTTGACTGTAGATTTTTGTGGAGTGCAAAAAGCGCATGACAATTATGCAACAAATATGCTTTGAGATGCCTGCCTGGATTATAAAAAAAAACCAAAATGGTGAGATTTAAGAGTATTAGATTTGTTTTTTCTCTAGTTTTGTCCTTGTACTTCTTTTTTTTTTTTCTCCTCAGTCTAACCTGCTCAAACTCTTCTAGGTCCACCTCGCCATCGCCATTCAGGTCAAACATCTTGAAAGCAATCTCAAAGTTCCTCTGGGGAGCTGGACACAACAAGACAGTGACACAAAAAAACCAGTGACACACACACATTATAAAATCAATATAATGCAACATGAAAATAACATGGCACGGTAAAAAGTCAAAAAACACCCTAAGAGTTTAATACTGGCTAAAAGTGCAGCATCTTCAGTCTTCATGCTCTTTTTATGGCCAATAACCATCAGAATAAACAATAATCACTAATCACAACCAACAGGAGAGCTACTAGGACAGAGCCTGCACAACTTTTCACTGACATTTACATTTGTTTCTGCAGTTTATCTACTTTAATGCACCTAACTTTTTGTGTATTGCAACTTAAGTACAGAACCTTTTTGGCCAGTTAAAAAATACAGTCACAACGCAGTCGGCTTGATACATCATAGTGTATTCTTCTCATTTCATTTCTTATGGGGAGATTTTTAATATTAAACTGATCTCATCTGTAACATTTTCCACTTTGGAACTAACGTCTTCAGCCATTAAGTAAAATATGTCTCTTTTGTACTATTTTTGTGGCCATATTAAACGGATTGAAACCAAGCATAAAACATCCTGTCCTGGCTGCTTAAAAATGATTCGTCCTTGAGAAACTCCCCAGAGACTTTCTCCATATGAACGGATTATAATAAATGGTAGCGCTAAGCTGGGGATAAAAGTTTGCTCGCCACGGGAGAGGAAAGAGTTAGATGTATATTTTCACTACTTAAACTCTGACACATTAAGGAAAGAGGCATTCACATGGCATCGAGTCTCCGATCCTACATTCATTAATACAGGCTGATTTTGTGAGGACAGAATGGCTTTAAAGTGGCTGTGTGTTGATGCACACAAGTAAACAAAAGTAATGGAGATAACTGGACATACAGGTACAGCTAATAATATTTTAAAGGAAAACTTCACTTGTTCTCATCCTGTATGGGTTGGAATGCAGTAGAGTGGGTCCAAAGACCTGATGCCACATCGGGTCATACTTTTCCTTTTCTAAAAATGGAATTATGCATTTTAAAACATTCCCCTGGGGTCTACATAAACTGTAGATGCGATGCTTGGGTCTGAATTCTTCACTAGATTAATTCAACTCCACAGGTCCGTTTTCAACCTTATTTCTGAGTAATGACAGGAGAAAGGTCATTTTGAGCGCTGGCCCTTTAAATGTTAAAGCCACTTCACACCCCACCCCCTCCAGGTTATTGACTGTGCTGTTCTGTTTTGTTTTGTTTCTCCGTACTCGGATAAATGTTTGATAGATGTCTTGACCCTATATGTGAAAATGTTGACGCAACTTGTTATAGAAAAATTAATAAATTAATAAGGAATTAAAATGGGTTGTAGAAATCAAGATAGCTTTGCAGCACCTGGAGGGTTCAAATTCAAACTTTTTGAACTATTAGGCACCAAATACACAAATAAATAAACCAAAGACTAATGATAAAAGCGAGTTTAGCAAAATGTGACTCCTTTAAACTCAGAAATGCACAAACTGTAAATTGTAAAATAGCAAATATATGTAGCAAAAACTGTCAAAGATTGCAATAAGGTTTTTATGTTCTCATGAGATGTTTTTTTTTTTTATACATAGGGCAAAAGTGCAACGGAAACACATTTTGTGGATTTTCACACATATGTGAACAGTGGGTTTGCTCAGACCAACGTCTCACCTATGACCTAGTTTCTTACGGGTGATAGATACTGGCTTTAGTGTAGAACTGCTTCCTGGGGGCAGGACAAATCTGATGCCACAAGTGAATCAATAACATCACACAGTTCATTAAATGTTGCCAGGGGTCATTCGGAAATTCTAGACACACAACTCATTGGTCAATTCCTGATGTACAATTGTCTCCCAGAAATCCATTTTACATGACCGCTGCCATACTGTAAATAAGGGACGAGTATATGTTTCCCTCTTCTTTTGTTGTAAACAGTGATTGTAATAATGTTAGATGAACTGACACTACAGTTCCAACAACATAGAGTGTTCATCTTCCTTTTAAGTGCATCTTGTGAGAACTATACAGTATTTTATGAGAATTACACATCAGAATTCAAACACTCTTTAATAGAAACATATGGGCAGAAATATGTGCCAGAACCTGAATTTGAGGAATTTATAATTGAACTTGAATAGCTAAACTTGAATAATTGCTTTGGAAAAACTGAATTT
>JAPTYR010000008.1:15776007-15786949 GCA_029814505.1 Siphamia roseigaster | reverse complement strand
TTGAATTTCCATACAAACTGGAAAGGCCTTTTTCAGTGAATAAGAAATGGGTTAAATCAATCCTCAAAAGTTGGTGCAAAAGTTGGTGCTACCAATTCCCACAGGTTTTAATTAGCTCTGCCGCACATTTCTTTATCAAACAACACGCAACGGATCCAAACATTGTTTGCCTGTAGCTGAGAGGCCAAAATGTTTGGGGAAATGTTCACTTTTGCAAAATATCCATCTTAATGTGGACAGAGTCTAAACCTTCTCAAATGGCTTTTAGTCAAATGGTTAGTCATCATGTTCGGGTGGGGAAATCTTCGGAGGATTAAAAGGACAACAGTAGACTAATTTATCGGTGTCTTAAGAAATTAGTGATCTCATTATAATCAAAATTGACCACACTTGTTAATGTCACTGCAGCATAAATTTGGAAATGACAAAGACAGCACTGAGCATGAAATCGACTTCTGTTTTTTGGGGGGTTTTAATTAGCTCTGCCGCACATTTCTTTATCAAACAACACGCAACGGATCCTGACTTTAATTCCAGTTTAGGGTAACAGAAAGGCAAAATAAAATGGAATCAGGAAGCGGGGAGGGAAAGTGGTACGTCTAAGAATGGAAGTCCAGTAGAGACCAAGCCAAGATAGGTCATGGGAACAGTTAATGGATGGAAGTGTTGAGGTAACAGGAAAGGTGATGCAGACATGACATGCACAGCTAAGTCCTTATTAAGTGCTAAGTGCTGGCTCTCCTGTGTTGTGGAGGAATACTCGTGAATTCACACTGCAAGCCTGTGAATAAAATGTCATAGATACTTCATCAAGTGTTGGTGCACTGGATTAAACCATATGATGACAAATAAAGACATGAGTCGCACTGTAACATCACTGCCAAGTTAAGCCTCCCTCTCCCTCCCACGGCTGAAGATCAAATATCTCTCACTGGGTTCATGTGTGACGCCTGAGATCTGCTCTGGTTTGAACCTGTTAATTGATACGCCAACTGCTGTGTCGTGATTTCTTCAGCTCTGCGTGACTGGACAGCTCTGTCAGCCCCCCTACCTCACAGCATGCGACCATACTTGTGAACATCAGGGTGAGGGTGGTGGCGGTGGTGATGGGAGGAAATCAGGTTCCACTAGATGACTGAACTGCCAGGCATTTGCTAAGTGCTCCTGTAGCACAGCTCTGTCACTGGACTGATATGAGCTCAGCACTGCTAATTAAAAATGTGCTTTTGCTGTGGTACTTACTAAGGTGTCAGACTTTGAGAATATAAAAATGAGATTTAATAAAGAAAATTGCGCTAAAAAAAAAAAGAAAAAAGGCTATGACCACACAGGTGATAAAAAAGAACGCTTACTGAACAGAATAAAACACACCTAATAAAATAGACGAAACATAAATATGCCAGAGATCGCACCAAAATTGTTCCGTCGATAAATAAAATAGTAGTAATGAAAACAGTTTGTAAAGTCTACATCACCAGAGAGGAGAAAGATATGAAAAGCAGCGACAAAGCAGGAAAGCATGCCAGTGACAGGTACACATACTAGGGCTGGGAACTTGACTTTGGGTTATTTTTTAGTTCTTTCCTTGAACAAATTTCTTGCACAGCAACAATTACATATTTGTCTTTTAGATTCAGAGAACTTTAGGTGCAATACAATAAAAAAAGGTGCAATTAGGAGGTACAACCGAGCAGCATGACGTTCGAAACATGCAAATGCAAATACTGTGCTGTACATATATGCACATGAACCATCATTCACACTCATTCACACACCGATGTTTTATTTTATTTAATTCAATTTAAGCAGCTGGGTGCTTCTATTACATTGGGTTAATTTTGGTACATGCCACGTTTCCAGCATTTTTAGAACTAATAATAAAAGAGAAATGTCGACATATTTCCCCCCAGGATGTACCTAATTAATGATGACCTCAGATAAATGCAAAAAATTATACTCTTGCTCTGACCCATCCCAAAATGAATTAATTTGAATAAAATATTGGAGCCATAAATAGGACCAAAACTGGGACATGAAAAGCTAGTTAGATCTCAGTGCATTTGATCTGGAACACCTGGCTTGAGATGGTCTTATATACCATTATAAATAAAGACGCTACGCTAAATTTGAGGATCCTCATGGTTTTTCTAATCCAGACATGCTGATTTTTCATGAATTGGTGGTCTCATTCCAGGTTTTGCCAGTTAACCTATCGTGTCCACCTTCAATATGTGCTAAACCTACCCATTAAAACACACATAAATGACAAGCCGTCATTTTTGTGGAACAAATGAATAATTGAATTTATTTTGACAAATACTTTAAGAGTAACAATAATACAACAGTAATAGTTTTATTAACAAAAACTGAAGCTATAATTTTTTGTCGACTATATCTCCGTGCCCTTGTTAGAAAACACACACTACAAATAAAGATTAAGCAAGAGGAGGGGAAAGAACCGAGGACTCACTCTCAGGCTGTTTCTCATTAGGTGTGATGGAGCGTATGAAGTCCTGAGGCGTCATGTAAACCTCAGCATCTCCATGCTCGCCAATGACCTTCAGTGTGGCGAAGTAGCGGAAAATCTTGTCTGGAGTTGAGTAAGCTCTTATTCTGTTCTCATACTCCATCACCTGCAAACCAGACCAGAGGCACAATTAATACACGAACCTTCACACACCGTGAGAACTTTCTGATACACAACAACATAGAATAACCACTAATATTCTACACCACCGCTTTCCAAGACACAAAAATCTAAGTGAGAGTTGTTATAGTGCAAAGGGGAAGAAGTGACTAGAATAGCCAAGGAAGTAGTAGGAAAACAAGCCGTCAGTCATGATGGTGTGGGATATTAACCTCTTGACTCAGCTGGAAATAAAGTGTTTTCAGGAGTGGTGTGACTGACAGGTTAATGTGAAGGAAGACTACAGAACTGTCACTGCTGTGCACTGACAATTGCAAATAAGAACAATATGCAGTGTCATATTGGCATTATTGACATACTGTAGTTAAACATCTGGGGAGACAGAGGTATGGATTCATTCAATGTTATATACCTATTAACCAAGTCAATGTTTTCCTTGCCAGTCGCATCTAATTTCCAGCAGAAAGTTTCTAACAGATAAAGTGTCGCTGTGAAACTAACAGAGCCGAGTCTGTCTGGGAGCTGAGCTGTAATAAACATAAGAGGTGACTTTATGTGACAGTGAGTGATCGCCTACACTATACAAACTCCCTACAGATAAGGTAATACACAATTTACAGCTTCAAATTTCCAAAGGTCCAATCCACTTTATTTCTACACTGATAATGGAAAGAGACAAGAGTCCACTAGTTTCTCTTTTTGAGTCTAAAACTACAATTACAAGCTTCAGAGTTGGTTACTTCTCATTAGCGGAAACCTTATTGTTCTTCAGAGAAACCTCTAAGAGGATGTTCCCTGTGGAGGTAACCATATGGATGGGAGGGCAGTTGTATGGGAAAACCAGTGAGCCTTAGTAATAGTAAGACGAGGATATGTTATCTCTTTCTGGCTTTCATCTCCTACTGAGTTTAGATGAAAACTCAAACCTGTTCTTTAAGCCTTACAGAAATGTCCCTTCTTTCCATTAAAAATGTAGGGTGCATAACCAAGAAGGGGAAATACAAATCATAGTGGTAGTTTATGAATTTGTCCCAACTTTTTCAAAAGGTTGTTGTGCAACATCTGAGAAAGGAATAGAGAATCACTATAAAAGTACGAAGGCGGCATACATTTTAAATACTCTCACTATATTTCAGATGATGTTAAGACACATGGGAGGACAAGGAAACTCAAAATTCATTTCGAAGACACACTATCTGCCAACATCTGGCTTTTGTCTTCAGTGTTGTAGGAACAATCAGGTAAAATTAGCACACAGTCACAGATCAGATAGTTCTGAAGCATTCAAAGGTATCTATCTGTTCCAGCTCTGATTAGCAGGAGCTGAAACATCAGTTGGTGAAGTGACACTTTCCCTATACTCTTCCAGGATGATGCTATAAAGAAAGTTGAAGTTCCAGATGGTGTAAATGGCAAGTCAGGAACATTATTCTTTTTCAGTTTCAACAACTATTTTGATCTTCATATCATGCAGGATATATTTTTGCGGTTAAGATACTATGGTGACAGGTAAAGTGAGCATCTCCTAATTCAAGGGACATTTGAAGTAAAGGCGGCACTCATTGTTTTCTAACATATTTGTGACATTAAACATGATGTTCTTTCATAAAGGCAAACTTTAGTAGTGGTACTGTGAAAACAGTCTATTGCCTATTTTTAGTAGGTTCATGTTATTAGTATTTCCCACCATGCGCTCCCTAAAATGGCACTTAAAAAATACTGTCTGGAGTAATGATGCAATACACAGACACAGAATTTACTTCACATAGCATGCTTTATTAAGCCGAAACCTTTATTGTGACATACTGAGTGAGTTGGCACAAACAACCCATCATAACCAGTAGTGAAGCTGTGATTCACTAAAACCATTAGCCCTTTAGACACCTACTGCAGATGCTGAGGAATGAGTGACTGTGTGGTTTTAAGATCAACACACATAAGACAGATATACCACTGTATCCCATTTACTTCATTAGAGATGGCATCTATAGTGGCCATTTCTCCCACCTTATCCTTGTTCCTCCTGCAATAATATCCAGAACTAGAGCCTGTGTTTATTTGGCATCAAACACTCTTTGTTCTTCTTCTGCTTCTCCTTTCTCATCTGCTGCCTAATTAACAGCAATAAAATCTTATGGGTGGTATATTTCTCTTGTTCATGGGGTGAGGAAGTGCCTGCTGATTACCTATGTACATCTCTGTAAAATATTCTGTCAAAATACACTGCACTTTGCAAATTAGACATTGATTGCAAGAGCTTCTGAAACCACCATTCTTGAGGTGAATTAAAAAGGAAACTGAATGCATGAATGTTTATTGTTTATAGATTACCTTGCGGTCACGGAATCCAGAGCGAGGCTTCTTTTTCTTTCCATCACCACCGTCATCCTTTGATTCTTCATCTCCACTGCTGGTCTCTACAGAGTTTTCTGACTCTGTGTCAGAGTCTACATCCTTCACAAACTCTGCTTCATCTCTTCCTTGTTGCTCAGAGTGTTGAACAGAAGGCCCAGCATCTGCATATGCTCTAGTTTATAACAAAATAACAAATTACAGATTTCTGTGTCATCTGCTAAGATGACAGTATAAACACAACCAGTAGATCTGAATGCATTTTTTGCCGGGTATGTTGAATAACTGCAATGCAAAACAAATAAATACAAAAAAGACGAAACTGAGGATATTATTCACTGCACTGTACTCAGCTTGTTGGTGCAATGATGAAATATTTTCCAGGGCAAACTCAAACTTCCTCCTAAACTAAATAATAAACAAATCCTAAATAATAATAATAATAATAATAATAATAATAATGATAATAATAATAATAATAATAAATAGCCAGGTATGTCTGACGCAGACTAAATAATTCCATTTCATGAGACAAGTAGAATGAAGCTGGGGTGAAGGCCTGGAACAGTCTCGTCCCATCAGTCTCCAATGCACTTAGGCATCATCCATCACTCTGCCTCCAGCAGCACAGTCATCCTGTTTCCTTAGATCTCACGTGCCACCTCCCTTTATAACTTTTTTTTAAACTAAACACTCAGCTCTTCAGTAATGAATAGCCATAAGAAAACAATGTGACACGTTGAGGGTGGTGGCTAGTCAAATGTCAAGATAAATGCAGGCAAGTGAATTGTTAATACAGTTCTATTTGAGTTGCAAGTGAGGGAATCAAATATAGCATGAGCTCCTAAGTCAAATTCTGCAACACAAACAAACAATAGACTATTTAAAACAAACCAAGGCGAGATAATTTACTTCTCTGCACAAGAGATAGTGAAGCCTCCAGCTCATGGTATGTAGATACACAGTTGTTCTAATCGAGCCAAGTGAGTCCACACTGGTAACCACTTCTGCTGAGTGACTATGCACCAGTATTCAGTAATTTTATATTTGAAAAAACACATTTTATAATTTGAACTACTTTTCATCTGTTGAATAAATAAGGATGGAACAAATGAATGGTTCTTCAATGTTTGAATGGATGCTTCTTTCTTGATCTATAATACCTTTTCCAGAGTAGTCCAGCACTGGCAGACACACCAGTTACTCCAGCCAGGGCTGCCAGCATCAGCCTTCGCTTGCCAGACCCTCGCACTGCCCCGCTATGGTAACGGCGGGACAGCTGCACCAGTCCGACAGTAGCTGCGGACAGTGCCCGCAAGCGGAACATCCTGCACAGACAGAATAAACATGTTTCGTTAAATCAATGAAAACTCTTTCTTAAAATTAATTTTGCCTGAGTGGGAATGGGCAGTGTATGCTATATATTGTACAACAGCATAAATGTGTCCATTAGTATAAATGTGTTCATAGCCTGCCATTTCCACTACGCTGGCTATCCCTTAGTGTCTACAAGACATCTTGGACAGGGTGTGTAGCAGCCTAAGACTGACTAACATGGCCCTGCCCTACACAAAAAGGGAACATCCGAAAAGACAAAACTAAACTATATACATTTCACAAAGAAGTTGGTATACAGCTTCCACTGTGCTGAAAACATCCTTCTCCTTCCTTAACACTGGGAAACCTTAAGTAAGGATTTGGTGAATGTGCCTTCAAGTAATTAACAGACATCTCAAGAGACAGAGCTTACAACAATGAGATTTTTCTCTTGGGAGCTTTCTTCACACAGGAATGGTGGCAGTAAGAAGCCTGCATTCACGCATCAGCTGTTGACCTGTATAAATGCTCTGCAATCCTCACCCACCCCAATTAATAAACAACAAAAAGACAAAACCAAGGATAAAACTAATTGCAATCATTGCAGCTAAGCCCCAGAACTTCATTTTTGACCACACTGTTGCTTAATTCATTAGTGTCACGGAAAGATGATTAACAATTAAGCATGGAATTACTGGTGTGTATCTGTAGCTCCTTTGTGTGCATTTTTCAAAGTAAAGCACAGAGCAGGTCACCACATCGAGGCTGAAAGCTGCCACCTGTCAATATTTTACTGCAAATTCTGACACTATCATCGGAGTGGATGAAAAGGTGCGAAACAAAATAGCCAATGCCAACTTCAGAGCCCAAGGACACGGCAAAAATGTGTTTTATTGCAAATGTATGAATGCAACAGGACAAGCAGAATGTGTTTGAGTTCAAGCAACCCCCCTCCCATTTAGGTTGAGGTAATAAATGTTGACATGGGCCTTTGAAATATCACTACACTGTTGAAATGAATCATTTTCAAAGTGAGAAGTACCCATAATCTATTAACTCCTCCATTGAAGGGCCTGGAACCTGTACAGAAATATAGATTTTTACTGCTTAGACACACCTACTCTCTGTTTTGACCTCAAACTGTCACACATCTGGTCAGGGATTGACACTGTGAACATGAAATATTTTTTGACTGAAAAGGCAGAATCCACATCATACCTCATCTTTACTCTCCACTTTCACCATAGCAGAGAAATTAATAATTAGAAATGTATGTGGAAACTCACGGTGGGATCAATAATGTCCATTTATGAGCTACCACACTGTCTCAAGGAAAGAGTCTGCACTGGAGCTTCTGACCATTTATTGTGATTTCAACCTAATTAAGGCTGGCAAATATGGTCACAAATGTCACGATGAATGTCAAATCATATTTATTTCCAGTTGGGTGAACTCCTTTTCCTGAGTGAATGAAACTAGGTGGTTATTTTTTTATGGTGAGAACATGACATTCCCAGCAACATTTTATGAATGTAAAACATTCAAGAGAAAAAAAAAATGTTGAAATACTTCCATGAATAAAATTAAATCAACCAGCACACACTGAAAGATTGCATATGTTTTAACTGGCTGAAAACAAAACAAAAACATTTATATATATATTAATCATGCTAATAAGCACAATCATTTCAGCAGGACCTTGAAGGTAAAATGAAGGTAAAATTGCCAAACCTTATTACAAATGAATGCGCAGGGAGTCAATCACAAGTATATTGCAATCTTGCTTATTTTGGCATGAATCTAACTTTTCAGTTGCAATCAGCCATAGCGCACATTTGGTCTACATAAAACATCTTAAAAACGATAAAATCTATAAATTCAGCTTACATAAATATGCCATCCAGCAGACAGTATAATGAAAGCTTTAAATATTATGCCATCACTAAAGTATTATAGTATCAAAAACAGGTGTCAAAAAGTTTCAGACGCTTGGTCTTAAAAAATATTAATTTCTACAAAAATCCCTGCTGTTAAAATTCAGTTGTGCTTATGCCTTAATGATACAATCACTTAAACTTGTTTAGCATGTGGTTCCCTTAGCCTGTATCCTTACAAAGAAAGCCAAGTACTAAAGATAGAAACGTATTAATTGTTTCAACCAGTCCAACAGTACAATCCACACTCAGTGTTTTTAAATGTGAACAAAGCATAGATGCCACTGAGATGATGTGTTGGCCACCAGAGGTACATAAGTGTTTATATTGTATGATTATGAGTAGGACTGGTTCCCATTAAAAACACACACAAAGGGGAGCAATGTTGCCTGAAGAGTGGTACTAAAAGTTATAGTTTTGCCTGCGATAAAACACTAGCAGTGTGTTACTTTAGGTCTCTCAGAGGGTATTGTTTAGGACCGAAAATACCTTCTTGCCTCAACATTAGTTTATTCAAGATGACAGAAGTATTTTATTTATTTAGGATTTAATCTTCTCCTTTAAAATGCTACTCCACCCCTGTCATGCTGGAGGTGTGGTAGGATAATAGTGGACTATACTCATATTTTGATCTTGTCCCTTCATTAGGATGTTTTGGGAGGGAGTGTCCAAAACAACCACTAAAGCTCTCTAGGCTTTGAAGTTATTATGTCTTTGTCCCACACTAGAACTTGGACATCCCCCATGGCAGGGGTCATCAACCCTGGTCCAAGAGAGCTACAATCCTGTATGTTTTAGATGTATCCCTCTTCCAGCACACCTGAAGGTCATTAATCAGGCTTCTGCAGAGTTTGGAGATAGGCTGATCTTTCGAATCAGGTGTTCTGGAAAAGGGATACATTTTAAAACATGCAGGACAGACCCCTATCCCAGGGGATTTAAACAAGAATGATTCTTATCTACTGAAGATTTTTATGGTAGCCAGCAAGAAAGCCATCACAAGATGCTGGCTTCAAAAACACAGCACATCTGTGGACAGTGGAGAACTTTGTAAATATTGTGAATCAGTTATTTCATATGGAGCACATCACTTATGATCGGAGGCTACAAATGCATGGAGGAGGAAAGTATTGGAAAAAAGTAGACCCTATTCTTAGCTCAGTAACTTAAAAAAATGTTACCTGTTTTTAGGTGTAACCTACATACACATTTACACTTTGTGAAAATGTATATTTTATTTAGGTATTCATTATTTTTCCTATGTACATTATGACTCCCTGATCCTGCTGTTTGTGTTATGTATGTTTAACCATGTTTGCACTCAAAACGTCAACACAATAAACACACAAAGTACAGCCAAAACACAACAAATAACAGGTAAACTGACTCAGATGACAGCCAGTCCTGCAGTCTAATGACATACAGTATCAACACGTGTTAAGACTGAACACTCTTGGAGGTGTCAGGAAAGAGATTAGACCCCTGCTCTCATTTAGGTAAAGCTGTATCACAGATTGAATGCACTGTTCTCTTAAACTAGGGCCAAAAGACCCCTATGGGCCCACTTGCATTTTACAGTCTCTCTGAGTAAAATGGGGACAAACTTACTTGCTGGTCAACATTCCCATCTATTAGAAGTCATTATCCTGTGTAAAAATGCAAATTCTATCTACTACATCCTTGTTAGATGCAGAATGGCTAGTGTTGTGATGTCAAGGTTAGTCAAGATTACACTTTCCTATTAAATACAATTCAACATCTACCGGAAATCTAGCATTAGATAACTATAAACGCATAGGTTTTCAGGATAATGATGTAGTTAACCCTTTTATAAGACTTTAATAACATGTAAAAAAAAAATTTTTTTTCAGCAGAAGCTATGGAAAAACAAAAACGTCCCCATGATGCATAAGGACCACTGTTTAGTTATTAGCCGTAACTACACATTAATTTAACGACCTCTTAACAAGCTTTTTAGTGATATAATAGCTGAGGAATAAACTGTATAATAACTATTCACTGTCCGTATTTGGTACGAGATGTTTCTGTGACAAACTGAGGCATGTCAGTCATAATTTCTTGGGGTAGCTAGCTAACACTGGCTAGCTAGCAGGCTAACTGTTACGCTGATGTGGATGGACGCGATAGCTGAGGAAAATGCTAACGTTATCAACGGCACAGAAAGCTGCCATTGGTAGTAAGTGACATGTTAAGGCTACTTACATTAACGGTAAAGCAAACCCTCGTCCGACCGATGGGATAATGTCGTCGCCGTCTCAGATTGAGTCTAGTCCTGTGTGCAGAGAAGCAGCGCAGTGTAAACAGTTCCGTGTTCTCCGGTGACCGTGTGGACTGTGGGTGGGTGGGACCAGACCCGCCGCACCCCGCCCCGTTTACTCCACACAGGCCCACGACCACTACTGTCTGGGATGGATGGGGTGTTGGTACCCTGTGAGGACACGACACTTTGTTTACATACAGACAATCCGTTTCCCCAACACGCATCACTTTGTTTCCGGGAAAGAAGTGCAGAGTTTAGACCTTTACTAAAAATGGTCACCATGGACATACAGAGACAGACATTAGGTAAAGATGGTCAGTATACTGAAAAAAATATCTGTCTATCTATCTATCTATCTATCTATCTATCTATCTATCTATCTATCTATCTATCTATCTATCTATCTATCTA
>JAPTYR010000008.1:15246893-15258970 GCA_029814505.1 Siphamia roseigaster | reverse complement strand
TCCTAACTTTTGGGCCTTTGTCCTCACTTTTGGACACAAGTGTCCTCATTTCTAGAGTCATGCTGGTGGTCATCCTAAGTGGTTGTAGTCCACAATAAAAATATGTCCAAACTTTGAGCCAATTACTTAAAATGTTCAGCTGTTGGTTGAACGGCACAGAGTAGTACAGTCAATAACCTGGATGGGGTGGGGCCCGGACCGGCTCATCTGCATTTAAAGGGCCGGTACTTTATGCTACTTGTCCTCCGTCCATTTTCTGAACCTCTTATTCCTCATATGGGTTGTGGTGCTACCGGAGTGTATCCTACCTATGGATGAGCCTGGTGTCATTACGCAGAAATAGCATTGAAGATGAAGAATTCAGACCCCAGCGTAACATTCACAGTTTATGTAGACCACAGAGAAATGTTTTAAAATGCACAATTCCATTTTTTTTAAAAAGCAATATCACTCCTCTAAATAATTTGAGTCACAATATATACCCTTGGTTATATGGTCATGGTATGTGGTGTATAGCGGTTGTACTATGTGTCAGTATTTGTACCTCAGAAGTGTTGTGGCTCCTCAACTGCAGCTCCTCCAGTTCTTTCTGAACCTGCCACACTCTGTCTCCCATCTCCTCCTCTCGACTCTGAAAACAAAGGCTGAGTCATTTCCTATGTTTCATCGAAGCATCACAACTCAAATATTTCAGTCAAATCAAACTGACGTCTCGGGTGATTTTAGACATTCCTCCTTTAATTACACACAGAGACATTACAGTAGACAGATTAATAATAGCTGACTATTCATTAGAATATGTTCGAAACATGATGATTCAGCAGTCGTTCCCAGATCCATTTATCTGGCAGCCAGTTAGGGCAGTAATAGCTTCCAAATGATGGGTGGGGTTTATATCCTTTCCATTCTATAAAATAGGTTTCTGAACCTCCTCCCAGTGGAATACCTGTATGACTTGTTCATATTTCTGAACAGTTCTGTGCAAATCTTCTTCCTTTTGGGAAATCACCTTCCGTAACTGACTGGCTTCATCACGATGGCTGTAGATGAGTTCGGCCTCCACAGCCTGGGCCTTTGCTGTGCCATGGAAAAGGAGAGAAGCCAGAGTTAGCACATACATAAAGTACCCAAATTGTTATTCCAAACCACTCACTCACATCCTATTTGGAATGCAACGGAGTTTAATTCAACTCAATATGCTTCATTGGCACGTATGTCAGGTGAACAATACTGCCAAAATGTCAAGGATTATACAATTTGACTCAGCTATGGAGGAAGCAGGACGACTCAAAATGTACTGTTTCCAAATGCAATGATCCCTAAATTTTGTTCCACCCACTCACCATCAAGATTAAAAATGAATAAATAAGAAAAAAAATATATATACGTGCTTATTCCTCCCTTGTCTTGTAAATCTCAGTTGAACGTGTTAACCTTGATTTTCCATTTAAAGTCAGTTGTTTCTGTGGCTTAAAAATACATTGACTCAAGTTAACTGAAGTCGTTTCTCCACCACAACAGAGGCCTGCATTTCAATTACTTAAACCCTGCACTTTATAGCTGTAAGTCTTTTCAGTTAAATTGTCATCAGCCTCACCAATGGCTTCCTTCACCGCCAATTCAAGCTCCTTTTCCTTCAAGGCCAGTTGTGTGTGGAACTCCCTCATTAACTGCTTCACTGTAGAGTTGTGCTTCATTTCCATGTCTTCCAATTCCAATCTGTTGGAACAAATGGTATGAAAAAAAAAACATGAATTTAGGAGGGCTACCTTGAGTTCAGGCATAAATATTAAACCCATGGTAACTTATAGACCTCAAATACTGGCAGAATTGCATTTAAACTGTTTCTCTAAACTCCAGCTCATAAACTTACTTTAGCTTTTTCTCATTTTCTTCCATCATCTCCTTCTTCGTGTACTCTAGGTCCTGTTCATGCTCCTTCCTCAATAACCGCATGTCTTTCTGAAGCTTGCACAAGTCTTTGTAGATTTTGTCTTTTTCATTTTTCACCTGGACGAGTCTGTTTTTGAATGCCTCGTCGTCCTCTTCTTGTGTGTCAGAGTGATTCTCCACGTCATTTTCTAACACACTCTTTGATGGCTGCACACTGGAACACTCCACCTGACTCTCAACCACAATTTCTGATGAATTTTGCTCAATATCTGCCTGACGTTGGTTAATCTGAGCATCCTTGTCAAGTATTTCTTCTTTGAGTCGATTTACTTCTGCAAGAAGGGCTCTATTTTGCTCTTCTGCGTCTTTTAATTTTGCCTCAGTTTCTTGCAGCGCTGATGAGGTTTCTTTAAGCCCATCATGATCCGTTGTATTCTTCTGAAGTGATGACAGCATCCCTTCATACAGGTCTTTCATTTCCTCTAAAGACCTCTCTCTCTCAAGCCTCTCGTGACTTTGAATCTCTTCAAGTTGTTTCTCTTGCTCCTCTTTCAGCTTTGCATGTGCTTCCTCGAGGGCTTTCGTTTTCTCCTCCATTGTTTCTACATGCTCTTTGCTGAATGTTTCGTTCCTCTTGGTTTCCTCCAAACTTGCCCTCAGAGCTTTGATTATCTGCTCTCTCTCTTCGAGTTGGGAGGTTAGCTGCTTTTTAATCTGACCGATTTTCTGCTCGGCTTTCTTCTTCAGTTCCGATACTTTCCGGGCGCTCTCTGTGGACAATTTCTCTTCGGTTGCCTTCATGTTCTCATCATTGCTCTTTATGATCTCGCTTTTAATCCTCTCGAATTCTTCTTTTTGACTCTGAAGTTCATATTTACACTTTCGGTTGTCTTCTTCAAGGGAATGTAGCTTTTGCACCATCTCTTGCTCCAAGTTCCCATTCTGAGAGCACTGCATCTGGGTCTGCTGCAGCTGTTCTACCAATAATCTTTTCTCAGTCTCTGTGATGCTGTGCTGCTGTTTGAGTTCGGCTGTGAGTTGTTCACACTCTTTTGTCTTTAAGGCTAACTGCTCCTGAAGCTCACAGAGTCGACTGTTGCAACTCTCGAACTCCGAAGTCAGATCACTCAACTTCTGCTCTTTCTCACTCAGAACCTGGTCCATCTCAGACTTGCTGATGGACTGATTGTCAATACTTGCAGAGAGCCTGTGCAAAGCTTCATTCTTTTCAGAGATTTCTCGCTCGAGCTCTCCGAGCCTCGTCTGTAAAGATGTGATAGTGTTGTCATTCTGGGTGAGCTTGGACTCGGCACTACTCTCAAACTCTGACAGGCTGTTCCTGAGTGCACTGGCCTGCTCCAGCGCAGACGTTTTCTCCAGCTCCAATCTCTCATTTGTCTCCTCCATTTGTTTCCGCTCCTCTCTCTGCTGGTTCAGCTGATTTATGGCTTCCTCCTTATCTTTGATGCTACTTGCTAGCTGATTTTTCAAGTCACCGATGATACTTTCCAGGTTACTGATATGCAGCTCATTTGTTTTAATACTTTCTGATATGATTCTGTTTTCTTCACTGAGCTTCTCCATTTTCTGAATATTTTCACTGATTGACTGAAACTGATTTTCAGCATCCTTTGTTAGCGTCTCCCTCTGGTGTGTTAAGGCTGTGATGTGCTCCTCATGAGCTTTTACCTGAGCAGTCGCCTGTTCTAAAGAAATGCATAGATTCTTATTCTCCTCCGTCTGTCGGCAGAGAGTTTCCTCCAAAGTGCAAATTCTATCTACTTTAGTAAGGATAAGGTTGTGGAGATGTGCTACCTTTTTCTGACTCCAAAGCAGCCTATCTTTCAACTCCCCCACTCGATATTCAACCTTCTGACAGAGCTCATTGGATCCACAGTCCACTTTAGACTGAACCTGCTGACAGTAATGCTCCATTTGGTTGGTGATCATTATTAAACGCTGTTGGAACTCTGCTTCCTTGGCTTGTAGCTGAATGGTAGTCTCCTCAAATTTACTCTGCAACTCCTCACTTTCCTTACATCTGGAACCTTCCACTGCCTTAAGCTGCTTCTCCGTTTCCTCCAGTCGATCTGACAAGGTCTTTAACTTCTCTCTGCCCTCTTCCTCTGTTGAGCTCAGCTGGTCTTGGAGAGAGTTTCTCTCATTCAGAGCCTGGTTAAGGTTCCTCTCCACTGACTCCATTTGCTCTTTCAGCACTGCTTCACCCTGAGATAAACTTTCCAGTTTAACTGCTGCTTCATTAAGTTCTGCTTGCAGTTTCTGCACAGTGGTTTCTCGAATTGCCAGCTCCTCCTTCAAATTCTTTATTTGACACAACACTTGTTCATTCTCCGCTCTGCTTCTGTTAAGTTGCTGAGAAGTGTCCTCCAGTTCCTGTGCTTTCTCCTGTAAAATATGAGAGTTTTTCTCCATTAATTCTTCCTCATGCTGCCCCAACTTCTGCTGCCAATGACGTTCCAGTTCCTCCATGTCATGCTTATGAGTATCCTGTAGTTTCTCCACCTCCTCCTTATGGTTATTTTGCAGCTCTGACATTGTATCGCTGAGGCCTTGAGAGCTTTTTTGAGCCATCTCTAAAATCTTCTCCTGAACTTGCTTCTCTTTTTGCTGAAGTTCTGTCTCTTTCTTTGCAAGCTCCTTCTTCATACTTTCTTCATTTTGCTGAAGCTTTTTCTTAAAATTCTCTTGCATTTCTTTGGCTTTCTGTTTAAACTTTTCCATCTTTGTTTCCTGTGACTTCAGTTTACCTTCCATTTCACTTATAGTGTTTCTCATCTTCTTCTCAAGGCCAACTTTTTCATCATCCAGCTGTTTCTTGAGGCGTGTTTGTTCCTCCTGCTTAGTGTTTAATTCTACCGTGAAAAGTTTCTTCTGTTCTAAGAACTCAGTCTTGGTCTTTTCTAATTGGTGCTCAAGCTCCTGAAGTGACTTCTCTTTTTGTTGACAGTCAGTTTTTGCTACCTCTAACTGATGCCCCAAATCTGTCAAGTCATTCTTACACTGATCTAAATCCAGTGAGACCTTATTTAACTGTGCATTTGATTCCTGGAGGCCTGCGCTGTCTAACTGGGACTGTGATAAACACTGCTGCAGTTCCTCCAGTTCTTTAATTTTAGCATTTAATTCTTGGAGAGTGGAATGCGATTCCTCTTGTAGTGTGTTTATTTTAAGCAAGTGTTCTTCATTTTCATTTTCCTTTTCCCTCAAAACAATTTTCAGTGTGTTAAGCTCCTCTTTCAGAGTTTTCTCCACACCACCAAGGGACTGCTCATGCTCCTGCTTAATATCTGCAATCTCTGCATTGTGCTTTGCCACCTGATCCTCAAACTTCTTTTCATAGTCTTGCTTAGCTAAACTATGCACTTCCTCGGCTGCGACCAGCTTCTCTTCAAGAACCCGTTTATTCTTCAAAGCCTCTGAAAGGTCAGAAGATAAAGCCTCCAGCTCTGCCTGCTTTGCATCCAGTTTTTCTAATGTTTTCTGGTTCATGTCTTCAACATGAGCTTGGAACTGCAAGTCTTTATCTTTCAGAATGGTCTCCACTTCAGCTCTGTGTTTTTCTTTGAGCTCCTCAACAGTATTGTTCTGCTGCTGGGTTAGGGTGCCCTTGTGCTTTTCCAGCTGCTCCTGGTGCTTTTCCTCTAATGCAGATATTTGCTCCCTGTGTTTATCTTTCAGTTCATCCAGCTGACTGGAAAGTTCATGGGACTGATTGGATCCATCCTGGGAGAGCTTATCCAGAGAGCTTTCTACCTCCAACACTCTCTGCAAAGTACATATATTTGAAGTTGTCAATCTTAGTGTATTATACTGCTAAATATAAATGTAAACATTAAACTGTCTATCAACAAATATTGTAGTTTTAAATATATTCAACTACATGTTAAAATGATGTGTTTATGAAAGGAAAAAAAATGACTCACAGTTCTTGCAGCCTCTAGCTCTAGTTGTATCTCTTTAACCTTGTTTTCAGCTTCCGTCTTCAAAGCTGTTTTCTGTAATTCTGCATCCTCCAGAGCGAGAGTGGCTTGCTGTTCTCGTTCCTTAGCTAACTGGGCAAACTCCTTTTTGCAACTCTCCTAAACACGAAAATCAGAAATGTTCAATCTGCATCCATTTCATTTTATCCGTCTGTGAATTTTAAGAAAAATAAAAAGTGAGGGCACCTACCACAGCTGTGTTGATTCTGGCATTCATCTCTTCTTCTTTAGCAGCCAGAGCTTCACTGTGGGCTCTTTCCATGTTGGCCACAGTTTCCTCAGATGACTTCTAATATTAACATGAATAATAAATCAGTTGAAGTGAATAAAAGTCCACTTAATGGAATCTGCTTAGCACTGCTCTAAATGCGTTTCACATCACTTAGAGACTTTCACAGCATCATCATGTTCGTGAGACTTTCTTGTTTAACAATATTCTTTTGTAATTCAATCAATTCTGATGAAAAGTCAGATGTTAACACTTAAATACCATTTAGTGAAAATAGATACCGGATCGGTCGTACTTGTTGTTCAATAATCTTTACTGTGAAATGCAATCCTTGGATGTCCAAGGTAGGGGAGAATACTGATGTGTGGTCATCACCAAAACTGAATTTAAGAATTAAGAATGTCCCTTCCTCACCTTCATGATAGTAACAACCTCCTGCTTCACTCGTGTGAGTTCCTGCTGCAAAGTCTTCCTCTCTTCTTCACTAGCTCTTTCAACCTCTTTCACTTGCTCTTCCAGCTGAACCTGCAGCTGCTTTCTGGCCTCTTCCGCCTTCTGAGCTGCACCTAACGCCCGCTCAAGTTCTTCAAATGCTATGGGAGAAGAAAACACATGGTAATCAAACCCAAAGACACATCACTTTACATTTACAGATGTGGGTTTCACTCACCTGATTTATCAGCTCTTTCTTTCTGTTCCTGCAGGTCTTCTCTTTGGGCAGTCGACTGTTGAAGCCTTGAGCGTAGTTGTGCGATCTCTTCTTCCTTCATTTCCAATGTTTCATGCATTTGGCGCTTTGTTTCTGCAATGACCATTCCCTACAAAACATGTTAAAAAAATAAAAAATAAATAGAAATAAATTCATATAAATAAAAAAAAAAAGGAAAAAAGGCAACATTTTGAATATATTATTTTTCTTTTAATGTAATACTGCAGTTTTTGGAGAAATGACTCCAGAACATAGACACCAGCTCAAGTCCAATGTCCAGAATTACTCGTGACATTTTAGTGCTTTCATCATTCTACGAACAGATCTTGAGAGGTGCTGTCCATCCTGCCGAGTTAGGGTCAAAGGTTAAAAGAAACAAGGTGCAGCTTCAAGGTTGCTGACTTCTTTACTTAGTGGCAGAGTAAAAACATGTCTGATTCAATCAAGATTTATATAAATCCTAACAAACCCCTCACTTACCTTATCCTGTTCCAACTGTTCAATAAGGTTTTTGGCATCACGCAGTTGAGTGATCAACTTAGTCTTCTCTGTTGTGTGCAGTTCCTATAAGCACAAAACATTTGATGTAATTATAAAAGAGAAAATGATCACACCCAGCTGCCAGCAGATAATGAGATTAACTTTATATTGAGATATTTCTGATTCTTGCATCAATACATGTGCTACAGCCAGATGACATCAAAATCAGATGTTTTCCATACCACCCAGGATGCCTCACCCACAAACCAAACTAGAGAGTGTACACAAGCACAGCTAAACCAACAAATCAACCTAAATTATAGCCCAGCTACGTAGCAATGGCATGTAGTAGCTGTATGTCTGTGCCACTGCTGTAAAACCAGTGGTTAAAACACAAGAAACACTAGGATGCTGCAGATGTTGCTTCAGTTTCCTTTATTTTTATGTGTTTTATCAGTGAGTGAAACCAAGGCAGTATCTCATCACTGTTCTACACAACAGGACTTTGATGTTTTGACAGAAGCACGCCAATTTTTTTTTTTCAGCACACAGATTAAAGAAACAACTAAAATAGCATGCGATACTGCGTGAACCACACTGTTCACACAATACTTTAAAATCCCATGCACTGAGAGTCTGGTATCACAGACAGATGGTCTGTTTTATGAGATATTTGTCTAAGGCAGAGGATGAGCACAGCTCAGTCCCACAGTTCCAGGATGTCTTCATGCTACTTAAGAGGCCTAAACGCCTGTTAACCTCTGCTTTTCCAGACACAGGAAAGGCTTTCTTCTCAAACAGACTAGATATTCAAAACAAAATATAAGGCAATAAATAGAAGCAAGTCAATCAACATACATTTTGAGATAATTTGCTTATCAGTGTCTCTGTAAAAACAAACTACGGTTATCAGATTCTGCAAAACATCCGTGCAGCTATGGACAAGCTAAACACGCTTATCTTACCAGTTAAACAAAATGTTTTGAAATCAACGAAAACAGTGTGTCATTCATGTCACACTGACATTGCATGAACCCATTCCTGGATCTTGGCCAAAGAGCTGTGATGTTCCGAGTCTCAACTGAAGCTATTCACTGTGTCAACAAAATAAAGGAGGCACATCATCAGTGGCCCATGAAGACTCTGGCCAACATTTCATATCAGCATTAATTACCCCAAATACACTGCTTGGTGATGTGCAGCTCCTCAGACTTACTTGGTTTAATCAAGTCGTTTCATAATTATACCAATTTTCAACAACATAAATAAACGTCTCCGTCATTTTAAAGCATGGGGCATCAACAAAGCCATGTAATCCAGCTATGCACCTTCATCTTCTCGAGTTCCTGCAGTCTCTCCTGCAGCTGTTCTTGAAGAGTTTCATTCTCACTGCTAAGCTGAGCACTTCGCTCCTTGTGTGTTCGCATCACATCTTTACATTTCTGCAGTAGGTTTTCCTGCCTCCTCACTCTCTTCTGTAGCTGTTCCATAAGTTTGGTTGGATCAGCGTTGCCCCCTTCTGACCAGAGAATAGAACATACTGATTAAACAGCTGCCAAAAATAAACTATTCTCACATAAACCTCCCACAGAGTATCACCGTGTAGACAAAACATACTTTACTAACCTTCAGTGGCTTCAGGCTCCACTTCTTGTTCTTTTGAAGGACTCTGTTGGACAGAGGTGGTCTCTTCAGGCTGAGAGAGTTCACCCTCAGGTGGTATTGCACCATCAGAGACCCCTTTGAGCCGTTTCTTCATCAGAGCAACCTGGCACCAAAATGAAAGGCACAGAAAAAAAGTGTGTATGCTAAACACTGGGAAATTAAATGTCTGTAGTACTTACAAATGCACAACATGTCCAAATTTCCACTTGTTTCACACGCTCTAAAGGTGAAGATAAAAGTCCTCCCTCAAACCAAGAACCCCACATTAGACACATCCACACCAACATCAACCAACACAGACTCACCTGTGTTTGCAGAACAGTGATCATTTGATCTTTCTCCTCCAGAGCAGCATCAAACTCATCCTGTAGGTGTTTCTTGGCCTGCTGGTCCATTTGCAGCTCCTGAAGATTCATTTAATTACATTTTACGACATCATTTGTACTTGAAACTTTGATGCGAATCTGATAGCACTTTGCATTGCAGCGCACTAATACAAACAACTCAATTTGGTAACACATCACAGAATCTCCAAAGTAATATGGAATTGTTTTGGCATTAGGAAATTTGGAATTTGTTCCACATACTTTAAAATCACAGATTGGTAAATACACAGTAATAATAGTACAACAGTTTGGTAACACATATGTAATACTATAATAATAGCATATATTAAGAGCCACATGATGACAACTTGTGGGGAGAAAAAAGTTAATTACCATAGTATATCACTGATATTACAAATCTTCCAAGTTCTTTTAAAACAATACTATAAAAATATATGACATTATGACTTGTTACATGGAAATATTAGTGATAGTCTCCGTGGAATAATGAATTAGGACTGAAATGCAATGCTGCCCTTTTCTACTTAATTTTATGGTATTGTTAGATTAAACTAAACATTTAATGGCACGATATAGCAGGAAACACTGGTATTTTATGCAACCATGAATAAGAACGACCCATTACCGCGGAATTGGATACGAACAGGTAGTGCTACATTTTCCATCTCTGAGTCATACTTATAACAGAGAACTTACCACTAGTGTTACCAGGTAAGACATCTCATTTCCTCCAGATTACATTTAATCCAAAATTATTACCAATTTATAATTCAAAGTGCACCCCATAACCTGACCATACAAGGAGAGAAATGATTAGGAATGTCTGCCCTTCCAAATAATAAATGAATTAATAAAATAAATAAATACCTCACGTAGCTCCCCGATCCGGCGGAGGGCTTTATCTTGACTTTGACTGAGGATGACCTATGGGTAAAACAGAAACATATTGCTGCTAAAATATTTATTGTTATAAAAACAAACTCTTGGTGATATGAAACATAACACTGGTAAAAACCAGACATGTTAGTGAGATAATTGGGAAAAAAAAAACTACCTGTGTTTTTTCTTTGTCTCGTTGTACTGTGCGGTATGCAGTAACAAGCTACAGAGAGAAAACACAGAGAACATGGATGAGAATGCATCAAAGAAGCGTTGTGGTTACTGAGCGTGGAAAGAAATTATAATTAAGATTCGTTTTAAGAACATTATATCCTCTTGCCAAACCTTCATTCCTGTTCATACCGGTAACAAAAAAAGTGTCCAGAATTAACTTTCACATGAATGCACTAAGTGATGGTAGACATTTTTTAACAGTATTTGTTTTGTTTTTTTTTTTTGGGGGGGGGGGGATTCCCCACTTTAAATGTGACACACCACAGTTCCTAATTTGATCATTTTCTAGCAGATTCAACTATTTTCAATATGGAAGTTAACATTAAAACTCAGATTTACCTTCTAGGACATCATGGTTTCCAGAGGTGGAAAGTAACGAATTACATTTACTCACATGACTGTAATTACGTACTTTTTATGAGTAATTTGTAATTTTCTAAGTAGTTTTTAAAATATGTAATTTTTACTTTTACTCAAGTACATTTTGACCCAAGTATTTTACTTCACTACATTTGAACCCCCTCACATTACTGAGTACAATATTGATAGTGAATAAATTAAACCCCTGTGTCCCGGAACTGAACGTCAACTGCGTGGTTTATCTATTCTCTAGTCGTTTCCATTAACTCCCTCTAGTCTAGAGGAATTAAATGGTAGTCCTGTCACTTTCACTTTACAGGAGTTCATCTTTTTACTTTCAGACTGTATTTATGTGCAGCATACCCTTCTGAAACAATGGAGTTTTGCTGTTTTTGTTTTTTTTTTAATAGAATTGCTGTATTTAATGAGTGTAGAATTTAATGCTTTGCTAACTGCAGCAATCCTCCAGTACGACTATTAAAATCTAAATTTTTTATATAACAGTGACTAACAGTTATACTAACAGTATAACAGTACAACACTTTTTTTTCATAAGGATGAGATTATTCTTGCTTTAAAAAAAACGTTCTTGCTCTTAAATAGCATTTTCTAAATATAAGTGTGCCTGCAAATACATAACTATTATGTTCTGTCTGACTCATCCTTTTTTTTTTCATTAAATAACTGAAAGTGACTATGTAACTTTTACTCAAATTACACTTTGAATGAAGTACTTTTGTACTTTTAGTCAAGTAAATTTTTAGATGCGTACTTTCACTCAGAGTAGGATTTAAGCAAAGTAAAGATACTTTTACTCAATTACAATTTTTCAGTACTTTTTCCACCTCTGTTATTAACCAAATAACAATAACAAGAAGAAACCTTGTGCTGCTGCTATCAGTGGTCAGGGCATATACATCATCATGTGGTTTCATCTGATCTTTCCTGTCTCCTCACATACCAACTACCTACACATCCTCCTTCACCACATCCATAAATCTCCTCTGTCAGCCTGTTCGCTTCTCTCCTGGTGGCTAGATCCCATTCATCTTTCTACCAGTATACCCACTAACTTTGTGATGTGCTGTCACTCCCAACAAAAGTCAACATGTTCAGCTCTGCCTCCCCCACTTTTAATAATAATGCTTAGAAATTAGTATTTACTGTCAAATGTGTATGTTACTGTACATGTGGTTTGAGTAGGGCATAGATAGATAGATAGATAGATAGATAGATAGATAGATAGATAGATAGATAGATAGATAGATAGATAGATAGAT
>JAPTYR010000008.1:15232178-15242230 GCA_029814505.1 Siphamia roseigaster | reverse complement strand
TGCAAGGCACATGTTTCAGTTTCATCCTTCTTGTAGCTGAAATAATTCCAGATAACTGATGTTGCTTTTCTTTTTGGCACCAAATCCTCGTTTTGGGTGATTTCCTGTTGTCATTGCTCATTTTTTAATATTGCCAGTGACTCACTCCATGTGCATCTGTTTCAGCAAACTGATTCAGAACTATTACGATTGGTGGATCACTGCACACAGTGTGTGTCAGGTCACCAGGTTTAAATTAGATAAGAACAGGTTGTTTTTCTATTTACTATTGGAGGTGCAGAGTGGTCCCACTTAAGTGCAATTTCATTGTAATTTGTGTGCAATGACAATAAAGTATTCTGTGGAGTTCATTTGCCTCCTACATTGCAGGACCTGCGATGCAATTACTGCGCTCACATACATTACGATGACGAAGCTCAAACAATATATTATGTAGCCCTACTTGGGATTGTATCATTTAGCTGGTTTGAGTTTGCTTTCACACTGCGCATTATCAAATGAACAAACCTTTTGAATATTTTATTTTGAAATAAACCTATTCCCCTCCTCACCTGTCACGGCACTGCACCAACAGTTAGTGAAAGAGCAGACTAGGTGAAAAATATGAAAGATAAAAACCTTGCTCATCTATTGGTAAATGCTGGGCAACTTCTATTTCCATGTTACAGTCCGTGTTCTGAATTTGGTTGACTTGAAGCAGACTCAAGTTTTAAGTGATCAGAGTTCCACTGTCCCTTCACACCCCCACGAACAAACTAAATTTTTCAGAAATTAAAATGCAAACAAACTAGAAATCGATTAAACCGGTCTGGCATGAATGCACCCTAAGTGTTTTGGGGATGTTGTTCATGAGATGGTCAAGGGAAGAGAGGGAGATCAACAGTTAATATACATGTCTTCTGCAAAACAGTGAGATTGTGGATATGATAAAGGCTTTAGACATGCATTTCCTCTGCAGGGTGACTGGGCTTTTCTTCGAGATAGGGTGAGGGGCTTTGTAGAGCTGCTCCTCCTCAACTGGGGGAAGCAAGTTGAGGAAGTTCAGGAATATGGTCAAGATGCTTACTGGACTCCCACTGAGGGGTTTTGGGCATGTCCAACTGGGAGGAGGCTGAAGGGCAGACCCAGGACTTGCCAGAGGGATTACAACACTCGCCTGACCTAGGAAAGCCTTTGTTTCCCCCTGGAGGAATGGGACGAGGTGGGTGGGGTGAGGGGCATCTGGACATTCCTGCCGAAGCTGCTGCCTCAGCAACCCACACCCAATACACACAATGAATGGTAGAGCACAGATGAATTGACTTGGAAATTTCAGATCAACTACATTGCATTGGTGGGAGTCAATCAGAGGTCTTTGTGTAGCTATATTTTAGGGACCCCCAGTGTCCTATTGTTTGTCATTATGAGAGAATATAAAGACATATCTCAGGGGGGGGGGAAAATCCCATACGTTTAAAAATGTTTGAAAGTATCATGCTCATTTGTTAAACAATAGTAAAAAGCATCAATCATCGAATCAGTTAAGAAAGACAAGGCTTTTGGTGTGACAGGTTCAAAGCAGACAACATTCTTTCTACTTGCAAAGCTGTTGTATGTAAATGGTCATTCAGAGTGAAGAGTTTTGTATCATCAGTTACCGATGATTCCAGCTGTTTCCCAAGGAGAAAAACCACTACCCCAAAACCCTGCCTAAAATAACATAAAAGTTAAACCTACCAGTAAAAGTTGCACATGAGCACTAAGACATTGATATTATTTTGTGAGTTCTGGTTATTCAGTCAGATGAGCCAAAAAGAAAGCTGCATCTATCCCTATTGTTTGATGTTATGTTCATTATTTCTGTTTATTTAGGAAGAGGAGTGATGGTTGCAATCAAATCAAAGAGCACCGTCCCTGCTGTGAAGGATGGGGGGGGGGGGGGGAGTAGGCTATCATGTGTCTGGATTGTTTTACTGTAAGATGGACTGGTGTATCTTATAAAAGTAATGGAATAATTAAGGACAATTTTGTTGAAATTTTGAAACCAACATTATCATTTATTTTTTTAACGACATAAAAGACCATAGATTGGACTTTCTGTTTATTCACACTCTATGATGCCAAAATACATTATTTGTAGCTGTACTCCTCTTTTACTACTGGTAGAACTGGCTCTCAGCAGTGGCTGAATGGTTATTGAATTGTGCCTGAAGGTCAAAGACTAAGCAGTCAATATCCGGAATCCTGCTTAAAAATGGAATATCAATAAAAACAATTATATCCAGTATTTCATCAGTGTACCATTTTCAGCAAAACATTGTGACATCAAACCCCATTTATAAGGTATAAATAATATTTTTTCCTGAAAAACTTGATTTATTGTATTGGGTAGCAAGGACATTTGGATCTATAGGCTATCAGATGACAAGTATATAATTATTTCTCAGAACTCAGGCGCAGCTCCAAGACGTTCAATACTGATTCAATACAGTACTGATACAGGTTTGTAGTTTGCTGACACAATGTGACAAATTATACCAGTGTAGTTCATTTAAAATAAATATTACACTTTGTTCTTGATTTTTATGAAATAATGGTGTCTAACAGAGTGTAGAATGCATTCCTATAAATGAGTGGTTTCTTGCTATACAGGGTGTCCCAAAAAATGAACATCATTTGAGATGTTTTCCCATCTCATCATTTCTGTATTCATAATTGAATAACTTTGGGCATACTTCAATACACAGAATGCCTTTTCTGTTGGCAGTAAATGGTAGCCTGGCATGGCCCGCCCCTTTGTACTTCTTTCAGTCGTACAAGGGTCTGGGCACACGGTACTGGCAGAGGTTTATTGTGGTTACCAGACAACCGTCCAATTAGTGAACAGGGCAGGTTGGCAGGAGGGCGCTCATGACGGGAGGCTTCAGTTTGGTGTTTGGGAGCCCGGAGTCTTGGCTACTGAACCCGAATTGCTATCATTGACCGTTTATAAAGATAACATCCTCTGTGTCATCGTGGTTGAAGTCTTACATATAAATGGTAAATTAACTTGTTTTAACAACCAATGTGAACGTGCTCGCTAGTGGGGGATGGTTTGTTTACCTTGTACATAGCTTCCTGCAAGTTCATATGATTGCTAGCTTCACACACTTGGGCGGGTCCAATTGTTTCAAACCAGAGCTGAGTTCACGCCTCCCACCCAATAAATAATTCACATTAGAGAGCTCCCAGACCATTACGTACGACTGAAAGAAGTACTTAATGGGCGGGCCATGCCAGGCTAAGTAAATGGAATCTCTAGTCCTGAAAGCAAAATAATACAAATGATTACACTTTTTTGAACAAAAATGTCAAACAAGTTTTCATCAAATTATTAGGTGATGAAATGATGTCAGCATTTTTGGGACACCCTCTATATCCTCCTGAGACCCAGCAATGCATTTTTGTTCTCTGTCTGGGACAAATGTTTGACAGTTTTACTTAAAAAAAAATGCTCCCCATTGCAAAGAACATACCATTCAATGAATGAATGAATGAATGAATGAATGAATATTTTTAAAACGTATCTGAGAAACTGTTGCATTATGCATTTTCCAATCAAGACAATTGTTAATGCAAAAAAAAACCCCTCAAATTTCCACTCTCCTGGGTCTCAGGAGAATATGGCTAATTTTAAATTACATTCATTTTACATAATGTTGTAATATTAATGTTATAAACATGGAGCATCATAATGAACAACATATTATAAAAGCATCATGGAGAATACCATGATGGAGGAATGTCTCTGTTGTTTTTAATGCTATTATGGTTGAACAGTTGAGTTTTATTGCTTATTGTGTATCATGTATGTGCTTTATATTGTTTGGACTTTGTATGGCTGCTACCTTGGCCAGGTCTCACTTGCAAAAGAGATTGTATTATATTAGACTAGCTTTATTGTCATTTTGCATGTCACAGCAGACTTCCTGTTTAAATAAAGGTTAAATAAAATAAAAGACTGTCTTTGTCCAAACAATGCCCCATGGTCCGGGTTAACAAACGCGACATCTCCAGTCGTTGTTGCCTATGAAGTGATCTGTGAGCTCCGTGTGGATGGCAATCTATCTGACTTGACGCTGTCTTTAACCCTTTATCCTTCACCCTTTTAAAAGTGCGGCTGATCTCATCCAGCCTCATTCCGGAACCTTATTCTGCAGGTGCGGACCACTGACATTCATGTGTCAAAGTAACCTGCCCAGTGGCATCCTCTCCCACTGCATTCATGGTCCACGAATCAGACACGCCCATACAGTCCAAAAGTAGGTCATAAAATCTATTTAAAGTTTTGAGGTCATTGTATTATAATTGGCTCGTAACTATTGTTACTTATTTAAGCCTGGAACAGCGGGACATTAATACCACATGTCAGTTTTCATGAACACACCTTACTGACAGCAGCTAAGTTAAGCAGCTAAAACACTTAGCATGAAGCAAACGTAAAAACAAGAGAATTAACAAATAAAAAAGTTACGAAGAACTCGCAAATCATCAAGTATTGTAAATAACAAATTGCTAAGTTGTCGTTTTCGGAGCGATAACCCCTCTGGACAGCCCCCTGGTTCTGTTAGCTAACATTACAGCAGTGTAAACAGATGTTAGCTTANNNGCAGCACAACCAACCTGGGCCTGCTGTGGTGACTGCGCATTCCTCTGCGGTGACTGCTCCTCGTTGATCTTCTGCTTAAGTTTTTTAAACATCTTGTCCCGCCGATGTAGTGAGTAGCTGATGAGCAGATACCTACGGTTTGGCGGAGATGTATTTCGTTTTAGAATAGCCTTACATCCAGTTCTCAGTGATAGACTTCCTTGTTCGCTGCTTATTTCCAGCAGGTGACTTAGATCACTGCGCATGTGCGGCCAACGTGGAGGAAAACTCAGATGACTGGGTTAAAGGGCCGGTATGGGTATTTGGACAGAGTACAGCGCCTCCCATGGATAAAGGCAGTACTGCACTCAATGTCACCCCAAACAGCCTGTAGTAATAGATACAGTATTAAGATACTTTACTTAATAAAGGTAGTAATGCTGCACTGCTAAAAACACTCAATTTCATGATACAGATATGGTAAAACATATTGATTTATTAGAATTTTATATTTATAATAAAATATATATCTTATTCAATCCCTGATCAGTCACTTTATTCTTTAATCGATATAGCTTTATGTATTGCAATAAGTATGTTTATTCTTTACTGCAGTACTCACTACTATAGTACTTTTGTTTCTTTGTTCTGTGTTTTCTGCCCCTTTGTTTTCAGCTATTAGCAAAACAAATTCTCCATAGTGTGAAAGGGCTCTGACAATAATAATTCAAATTTAGTTAAAATATACTGTATGTTCTATCTTGGAATACAGTACGTGCATACAGTATGGTTTTTGTTTTGTTTTTTGTTTTATTTATTTAATTTTTTTTTTACAAATTAGACCTGCAGTATTAGTGTGTATGTTGTATTTTCTGCTGTAGATGTTTAATATTTAGCTCATTTGAAATACATTGTCTGCTGTTGTGTATATTTTAATTGACAGCAATATATTGTATCCAAAATGATCATCAAAATATTGTCGCTTTGCATTCCTGTGAAAACTGTCTCTACAAGGTCAGCATTTTATGACTTCAGAGAACAGCACTGTATTCAGCATTGAAACAATGCATTTTTCATTAGATACAACAGGTTGTTAAACAGTTTAATTTTGCTGTAAGAGCAGGAATATTAACATGACATTAGAATAAGATTTTAGTCCTTCAGTTTTTCACACGAATTTAAATATTTTTTAATGAGATGTTGTGGAATAGAAATATGTACTGTAGGTGCCTCTTATTTCTATTAAAGCACTTGATTAAAACACTTACAATGCTGTTGAGCATGTAAATAGTATACTATAATTTGAAAACTACAAGAAAAGAAATGTTTTTCTCTGGAGATTTATGATCCTTGGACTTGCATAGAAAAGATAAATTGTTAAATTCCAGGTCTGCACAAATATGTCTCCTGATAATATTTTATTTGTACAAAAACTTGCCGCATCACTACGAATATAAATCCTCTTTCTCATTGCCTTTTCAAAGGGAGTTACAGTTTATTGTCTCACTGCTATAGAAAGGAATAAATTCTTGGAACAGAACAAGATTATTTTTGTTCTCACTACATATCATGTGTTCTGTTACTGTCCTATGTGTTCACTGTACCAAGTGAGATGCTATTTTTTGTCACATTTACGATTCTGCAAAGGTGAATGTATGAATGGGATTGGTTTCAACTTTATATTCTGGTCACAGTTTCATAAAATATCAGGATCCTAAACCTGTAAATGTAAAAATGCAGAAACAAACATACAATAGTTCAGTAATATTTAGGATTGTGAGCTAGAGAGACGAGTATATTTGTGCTACAGAGGGAACGAAAAATGTATACAGACATATTGAACCACATTGATTTGCATATTTTTATTTGATACAAAAAAAAAACAGAATAACACCTTAATGTGCTTAAAAAGTTCAAGGCATTTCATTTTGAGCCTCTAGGGCATTTTTTTTTCTACATGGAAAGATAGAGGCAGTAAAAATGAAGACTGTGATTTGCATTTTTTCTCTATTCCAGCACTAATGTGTACAACTGTGCCGCAGCGTTTGTCAACTACGGTGGGTGACTATAATAGTGGGATGATGGGAGATAGATCACCTCTAAATGATTCTTAATGTGTCACCCTGAGGCACACTGTAAGATGATATGTAGTCAAAACAGGGAACTGGATCCCTCATATCCATTTCTGTGGATAATTTGCTTCAGTGATGCAGTACATATATGAAATATTGTGCCACCACTTGCAGAATTCTACTAGAAATGACAGTCTTTCACAGATGTTTTCAAATATTAATTCAATGTCTAGCCAACCAAAACCGTCCTATGTAGTGCAACCTGTGCAGCCTCTACAACTTTCATGACTCAAAGTTGATGAAATTCAGAAACATCCTCTGGACAGAAATGAATTAGTTGGATACCTCAAGACATGGGATGTGATATTTCCCCATCCATAAATTAAAAAAAAAAAAAAAAAAAGTAATAATGGAACGCCACTGGTGGTGAAAACTATTATGTTTATTGATTGGTCAATGAGTAAAAGCTAAGGGCAATGAAGCTGTAATATTTTTTAAATGGAGGTAATATCAGATTTCCACACTTTATAAGGAATATAGTATTAATGCAACTCTACCTCATGCACCTGGAATAATTGTCTCTCTGGAGGTAGCCTCTGAGAGACAGAGCCAAACTGATTAAATATTGATGTATCCATCCCTGTCTGGACACATCTTGTTGTATCGCTTTTGCTCTCTCTCTCTCTCTTTCTCGCTCATCCAAGAGCCTCCTCACAATGCAGATCGGATGTCAGCTCTTTCTCTCTCCTGCCAAAGGGATGGTGACCTCGCCTTTCAGCTGGACAGGCTGTACTGGACTAAGAGTTCCCTCACTCTTGAAAAGTATTGTTTACAGCTCCATCTTAGTCTTCACCCTGAGCACAGCAGACAGAAAAAAAAAACAAAAAACATTAAAGGAACTCACTTGGGATGTGCAGATGTAGACAACCTGCTCCATTTAAGCTGGCAGATCGCTTTTAGACAAAAGTAGCTTATTATCAAACTTCTAAGTGCACTGATGCAATGGGAAGAAAACATATGTTGCTTCACTCAGAAACTCGAGGTGCAAGAGGGTCAGTACAAGAGAAGAAAACTCACATAATACCTTCCATTTTGAATGATTTGTGTGAAATCAACCAATACCAGTCTGCTTCCATGCCCACACTTCACTTGCTATGTGTGTGTAGGCTACACCGTAAGAAGGAGCATAAAATATCAAGTGATAAAGCAGCTTTATGTCAAAAAGCTTAAGGGCTTTTACTATATATAGACTCATTTATTTTGGTAGATGGAAAATTCTGTCATCCTGGTGCTGAAATTCACACTGAAACAAATCCTTTGGGCACTGATTGATGATTAAGGGCTATATGGTCCACTGACCAACTCTTGCCCCCTCTCCATCTCCCATGGTGTCATCATCTGGCTATTTTGCCTCCATGCCTCCTGTTACCGACGCGGCTGTGCCAGGTTGAACAGCCTGTTTCAAAATCATTTCCTGGACATGTCTTTGTCACTGGATTGAGGATAAGCATTGCATGGTTAAGAGCACAGACAGTGAAGGTCATGCCCTGTGCAAAACAATAATAAAATAAAATAAAATAAAATAAATGCATGGAAGGAGTTGTCATCCTTTTTCTGAATATTTGTTTAAATGCACTGATAAAGGTATATAAAAACCAACGTCAGAGCTAAAAGGTCATAATAAATCATTTGGTCAAACCTTATAATTGTTGACCTGCACTTTGACACATTGCTAAATGTTATAAAATGATGTACACAACAAACAGCATAATATGGATGAGGGGGGAAAAAAATCATATTTGGAAATGTGAATGATTTGATTTGTTTTTTTGCGTCTCAGTATCACCATCTGTAGCACCATAAAAAAAATGATCAAATAAAGACGAATAAATTATAGATAATACTGAAAGTCATTATCATAATTAAAGTAAAATTATAAGTTCAATATTTAATTACAGGATTCAATGTTGTGCAAGAGTGCTTCCACACAGCTTAATTAAATTGTAGAAAGTCTAGTTTGATGGAAAATTTGACAACATTTAGTCCTGGCTTTGCTGTAAGACCTCAAATCAATCAGGAAATGATAATTTTTAGAAATTGACACTATTTATTTTCCTTTGTTTTGATGCACCCACTAGATGGAGCTACCCCTCTATTCCCACTTACCAAAGTTAATTAGTCAGGGTAGTTTTTTTTTTTTTTTTCCTTTTTTTTCACAGCATTAAAATATAAAAAGATAATGCAAAGTCATTTTTCTTATTTTACTGGACTAATCATAAATTGTCCAGTCTGACACTAAACAGCCATTAAAAGAATAAAAACAGAGGTTATTATGTCACATACTGACTTGCCAGCTGTTTCTGAATTTCACGCTCTTGTCTAGATTTTAGGGCATCCACATAAACTTTTAAACCGGGTTTTGCTTGCAGTGATCATTAAACACTCCTATATATTCAAAAGCTGCTGCTTCATTTTGGGTCACAAAATCAAGAAAATAGGATCATGATCTCGTGAATGAGTAATATTTCCGTATCATAGAGTTATCAAAATATGTTCAAATTTAATGGAAAATGTGACTACACCAGTATAAATTGCATTCTAATTTCCTATCTGCACTGTTTATTATTGAATCATGTGAAATTATGCCTCGAGTTCATGAATAATGTAAATAATTGCCCAGCAAAAATCACTGAATGTCACGCCATGGAGATAATTAATGGAATTTATACATTTATTTTTCAAACTTGTAAATAAAGTAGATAAACAGTGACTCTGTTTTTTTATGGACCAAAGACTAGTAACTCCTGTGATTGTATAACATAAAGTTGCCACAAACATTGAATTTTAAACACTTAAAATACAGTCTCCCCTGAGCATCCCTTACACTGAGCATTCACTTTTTTCTCAGAGGGCATAATTGTTTTTTCATCCCTTTTGGGTTCATCAATCAGTAGATCATAACTATTTTTATAATTGCTGTGGGAAGAAGGAAAAATAAGTCTTGCTCTTTGGAGGTATTGAATTCACAGCTGCAATTTATTTTTGCTCCCATACTGCTATGACACCTTTTAGAAGGAAAAGAGAAAATCGAACATGGGATTTAAAGAAGAAATAAAAATATGGTGATGTGTATGTGCTGGTAATTGTTCAGAATTTTTGTACGAGTCCACCTGGGGGTTTGTTGTCTTGTGTACCTTGAGTGATAAAAAATGATGGCGTTCATTATAATGACCGTTGCTGTTAAAAGATTCATTATCTTGAAGTTGAAATAACCATACCTGGAAGACCATGATTTATGTCAGTGTGTCCCAACCTTTTTTAAACCACGGCACATATTTGACATTAGAAACATTACAAGGCACACCACCAAACAA
>JAPTYR010000008.1:15150096-15161625 GCA_029814505.1 Siphamia roseigaster | reverse complement strand
TGTGAAATTGTGCATAATTAGGTTGCCAATTAAGACATGTTCCGGATGAGCGCAGTGTCATTGACACTATCTTTTTTTTCTGTGCTGTTCTTACTCCGTCTTGTCCCGTCTGTAGGAAGGGGCACAGCCACATACGACGGCACAGCTATCGCTAGTGCTGTGGTGAAGGAACTGGCTGAAAAGATCTGCTGTCGCACCCTCTTCTCTACACATTACCACTCCCTGGTCGAGGACTACGCTAACAACCCTGCTGTGCGTTTGGGCCACATGGTGAGTACATTCTTAATGAGAAAATTAAGCTGCCCTTTTTATATACCGTATATTTTTAAGTATACTCAGCATTTAATCCCTCTCCTAAAGCACTCATTTCAACCTTTTTTTTTTTTGACTACATAAACTCAAGTAGTCCTTCACTGACCATCTAAGTTCTACACTCTGCAATAAAAAAATAATTGTCACACTAAAGGACCGTCTATTGTTGAAATATTCTAACCTCTCATAAGTACAAGTTAAGCTTCCATTTAACTAGGATTTGAATAATCTGTTTTTAAGACGTCTTAGCATATGGTGTATTTAATATTTATAGTTCCTTGCTAGGTGGAACATTCACATTACCTAAAGCTGTTAGTTTTGATATATTCTCAGCTGCAGGCTGTGGTGTAAGTGGGATTTCAACTCACTTATGTCAATATTCAGCTAAACGGTTATTGTAAATTCTCTTAAAGATCATCATAATGGTGCTTTGAAATCCCATTTGCTTGTTTTTCCTTTAGTAACAAATACTTGTGGATTTATGTAATGTTTGGAGGTTTTTTTTTTTATGTTTTCGAACTATACCTCTGGGTCAGAATCATTGCCTCAAAGCAGTTGTTTGTTCAACAGCAGTGAATTTCCTTCTATTAGAATACAATAACTGTGTTGAGGTAATTTGCCATTTGAGTTTTTCTCTCAACATGTCTTCAGGAAACAAAATGTGTGTCTCACCGCCTTCATAGTGGTTTTTTTTTTTTAAGCAGCCATTTGGAGGATGAAGGTTGAATATCTGAAATAGGCAGGTGTAATGCCTGGTTGTTCAGTGCCTTTACCGCGTGTTATCACATTCAGGCGTGCATGGTGGAGAATGAATGCGAGGATCCAAGTCAGGAGACCATAACATTTCTGTACAAGTTCATCGGCGGTGCCTGTCCAAAGAGCTACGGCTTCAACGCCGCTCGGCTCGCCAGCCTGCCCGAGGAGGTCATCCAGTCAGGTCACAGGAAGGCCAGAGAGTTTGAGAAGAGCACCATCAATCTGAGACTCTTCAAGTATGTTACACTGACCCTCACGAAATCAGTGACACAGTTTTATTCGACTGGCTTATTGTGATTGATTTTTCTTTTTCTTTTTTTTTTAGGAAACTGTGCCAGTTCACTGAGGATGCCACTCTGGGGAAAACACATTTTGCATCTCTTGTTCACATGATCAACACACTGTAGTCGTGGTATTTTTTTGGTCACTGTTAAAATTCTGTTCACTTAGTACTAGAAAAAAACACTACTGTTGAGCTAATAAAGTTTATTTTTAAAAAATGACAATGTTTCATCTAGGAAATTAAACCCTTTTAATTCACGCTAGCGCCTACATAACGGTTATTGAATACTTCACAATATATTAAGTCTAGATGTTATGATACATGCATACATTTCAGTCTGTATGAGAACCCACAATCACCAGTACACATGGATGGGGGAGAGGGGTAATGAAACCATATAGCGCTGTATATAGATACTTGTCTCAGCTTCAGTAGAGTAAAAGCCTTTAAATTCTCCAGCAACATTGGTGGATAAAGAAAACAAAACATCAAAATTTTTCATGCTTTCACAAGACTTGTCTGTTCCACTCTGAACCTAAGTAAAGTGAGAAAATGTCCCATTGAAAGTAACTTTGTTTTAAAAAGTAGCACGGACTTGACAGAAATAAGACCGGTAAATTTGTTACTCCCCAGATGAATTATGGAGAAAATGTTTTTTTGTTTTACTCTCAATCCAGAAGCCATTTGATACATTCCTATCAGGTGCATAACGGCATCTTAACCAGCAAACTTACATTCTAATTACGGAGGAGCGTGACAAAACTAAAATGTCACATTTGTCTCTAAATTACAATATCTTTATTTTGGTCAAGTTGTTTAAGATAAAACTGAATTAACCCGTCAAACAGAAATGATGCATAGATTATAGAAATCCAAACATTTCATGTATGTGGAGCAATTCTAATCCAACCATCTGATTAAGTCAACATTAAGTCTTGTGAAAGCACATTTCAGCATTCATCTTTTTCTGTATTGCAAATGTACGTCAACATTGCTGGAGAAAATGTGTAGTGTCTTCCTCTTTTCTCTGATCTCTTTCACAGAAAGAAGTTAGATACTGTGACATGAGTATAATTACAGCAATTCTAGGGTATAATAACCAAAAAAATTAACACATTTAATAAAATAAAGACATTCAAGTACAGTAAGATTTTTGCATGAAAATACAAAACTACACAAAAAGCATTAAAATCAAATCTCAACAGTTGTTTCGAGGGGAGGGAAAAAAAAAAAAGCTGAAGTGCTAGGTCATTTGTCCCGTACATTTTATACGAGCACGTCGGTTGCTCAGTGATGGAAGCATTATTGTATTGGAGCTTTTGCCTCCATGTGAAGTTACTGTATGCCTCTTCTTGCTGAGCATCTGTCCACGCTGGGTCTGTACATGACTGCAGTATCTTGGTCCAAGACCAATGAGTCCCGTGGCTTTTGTCTTATTTCGCACCAGTGTCACTTACTTGACCAACCCAACACACCCACAAGCCCTGAGTCAGCTGCTCCTCTGCGCCGTCCCACTGATGACACCTTTTCTGTCAAATAACTGAAGGAAAACAAAAAGCGAGGCATCCATGAACAGGGTTTGTTTTTTTTTTTTTCTAAATGACTCCTTTTAGCATATTTGTGTCCCAAGTCTCTTTAAAATTCACTGTATATTCTCTGTCAAAGTGAATCTGTACTTAAAGTTTAGATTTCCCCTTCCACTGCAGAACATAAAGTGTCTTTAAGTCCATTACTGCTGAAGCGCAAACGACCTGAGGCCTTGAGCTCAGTTGTGCTGCAGTGTATTGGACTCTATAGGGGGAGCCGAGTCATACAGTGTGTCTGTGTCGTGAGTCGGCTCTCCAGCTAATGTGCAAGGATTTGACAGTGTCCCGGCACCGCAGTCACAGAAGAATCTGTAGGTGGAGAGAACAGAAGAACTCAGAACGTGATGACAGACTATGCTTTACTATCAAGACGACATTTTAAAAGCGTAGCTAGTTTTGGATTTATAAAATGAAGACTTCTTTAAAACTCATAACCAATAAAAACAAACTGATATAGACAGTGACATCTATGTTGGCATCAGCTATGGGTCAAAATGTCATTTTAAATACCTGTATCAGCCAAGAACTTTCAACTATAAGCGCATCTTTCATTTCACCACTGGAACGTGCAGATAATGAGGTTTCCTTTTCAGTGTTTAACATGAGACAAGTAAAAATATATATATATGCTGTATTTAACATAAGGCAAACATTTGAGGAACACTAGAAGGAAAAAAAAAAACTGACATTTTGCCTTTGCTCCTCTTTCAGTACCTTGTAAATCATCTTTGAGCTGTGAGATTTATGTTGCAACTCACTGAGCAGTTATGTTTAATCATGCTGTGGTTTGATCTAAATCAAGGCGGCGTCAGAGGAGGACTACGATCCCACCGGCTTATACGTTCCAGAAGACTCAACAAAAACACTCCCGACCTGCGGTGGTGGTGGCAACTCAAAGCTGACATGTTTGATACGGTTGATTTTTTTTTTTTTTACTGCAAGTGGAAGATACAGTTTCATTTGGTTAGAAGGGATCGATTAAAACACACCTATCATGTCTAATGAACTCCACGTCATGTCCTTGGTGACACTTCTTGATACAGTTCACACAGATGGCGTTGCGGTCTGTTGTGTTACAGGTATGACACCTACAGAAATCCAAGAAGATGCACTGGTAAAAAAAAAAATCTATTTGTCCTCGGAGCATATGAAGCCATTTTAGAGTTTAAATCTGAATTACCTGTAGAAATCGTGCATTGGGTAGCTGGTGTAACTTGAAATCTTGTAGAGGCACTGACCTCTGCTTACAGCCTTTTCAATGGCATCTTGATTGTTCATTATCTTATTATCTAGAGGGAAGAACAAGGACCTTGTAAACTACAATTTGATCATTTTAATCTTTGACCAGGCAATTTTAGTGTGTGTCACCGAGGGAAAAAAAATAGAAGAGATAGTTGAATAAATACCTTTCATTGTAACATTGACACCAGATGCAAGAAACAACCCTCCAAACCGGTTGTTGAAGATCTGATTGCCTTCCAGAGTTGCTGTGGCATGATTGGTGATTTCAATACCTAGAACATGGCAATTCCAAACAAATACAGTGAATAGATGAATTAGTCCTGATTAAAACGAGATTTAGTAATGCACAACAGTTTGTTTACCCAGACACATTTCTTGCGGCGTTAAAAAGCCATAATAACTACACATAAAAACTTGAATGGTTTAAATAATGACCAACTTGAGGCTGCGTTCTGGTACTACCCACCTGCAGCAAAGCCATCAAATATCCGGTTTTTCCGCAGTACGGGGTGGCTGTTGGTGCTAATGAGGACTCCTGCTTGGGCATTTCGGAAGATGTCGTTTTCTTCTAGCAAACCTGGAAACCAAAATAGGGACCGTCAGTCAAAGAAACTGTCCATAGCATCACACAACGGAATCGATTTATACATTTAGAGGTGGAAATAGCTCTGACTATATTATTACTCTGGAAGAGGTGGGAGAATACCTCTGGCTTGTTTACGTTTCTTTAAACAATTGTCTTTGGTGGCACAAAGCCCAGGATGGTGCTTTTTCAAAATAGCGTTGATGGGGATTTGTTTTGGTGGAATGTGGAGAGGCAAGCTGGGGAATTAAAAAGCTAAATCCGCTCAAAAGACAACCCCACATGAAAAGATAAAAAAAAAAAAAAATGTAGGTCAACTATATCAGATATGACTTTTACAATGTAGGTTGCTGCAGTTCCCTATAGTGAGGATGACTTTGAAATTAGCAACATGCAAATACCATAAGGGCAGGAGGATGTTGCCTGACAGAACTGCCAATGACAGGCTTAATACAGACACTGTTTTTGAGTCAGACATCAATCATTAACTGTCATAACTTGCAATAGACCAGATAAGAAGGTATGTAAGGAGGCAAATGTGTCTTAAATGTAATATTTTACAGTATTTACATTTTTGAGTGCCACTGACTAACTATACTGTCTAGTTTTTCAAAAATCATTTTTATTCCAACATTTGTGACATAAGCTTAAAATATTAAACCCATTATTTTCCAACATAAAAAAAGGGCATCCACACAATGAATAAATTCTAGTTTCTAGAAACCCCAAAGGGGATTTCTTAAGACTTGCTCCACTAGAAAACTAATTGTTGACCCTACTTGACTGTATTTTAACAACATCCATGCTTTTCTAAACTTCAACTTTTGCATTAGAAATTGATGTATTACCTCTTCCTCCATTGAATATGCAGATCCCCCCATCTCGCCCGTCGTGGATCTTATTCCTCCGCAGGGTCGGGTTGCTGTCCGTCTTGATCCACACTCCTGCCATGGCGTTGTCAAAGATCTCATTGTCCTCGATAAAGCCTAGGCCTGAAAAAATAAATTTGTGTTTCATCATAAGGCTTCAAAGGGGGAAACAACTGGTGATATTTATCAAAATAAAGTGATCAACAAAGAAACAATCAAGAAAACATTAAGAAACAAAAAAAAAAAAACAAGTGGTGCAATGCACAACAAACCCCATCCCTCGCAATTATCCCTGATTTGCCCCATCTCTTATTGCAAAAACACATTTTTGGTGACCTTGACCTTTGACCTACGTTCACCAAAATGTAATGGGATCTATTCTGGACCACCTCGCACATTTCCTGAAAATTTCATGGAATTTGGTCCAGTAGTTTTTGTGTAAAGTTGCTGCAAACAGAGAAACAATCAGACTGACAGACACAAAACAAAAAAAAGGGACCAAAATCCCACTTCCCTTTCAGGAAGGGTGACGTATTAAAAATAAAAATAAGTCTCTGTCACCTTACCTGAGTTGTACACCAAAATGCCACCATTCTGGCCTCCCCAGATCTTATTCCGCCTGATCTTGGGATTGCTACCAGTTCTGGAAAAAAATAAAGAAAAGAACACGTGAAGGAAAGCGGACAAACCTCTGCACTTGCAGCATAGTGCCTACCTACAACAGAACATTTCATTATGACATTTATTTTCTACCAACCTAATCTGAACTCCAGAGTACATGTGATTGTAGATGTCATTGTCTTCCAGCACACCGTGGCCATTGTCATAAAAGTAGACCCCAACCTGTTGAATGACAAGAGTAAAAACCCATTTTTATTAGCTCAAGTTCAGATTAGATATTTGTTAAATGTTTTCTTTTTACTCAAGACACTTTAAAAGAAAACCTGAAATACTGCAGTTTCTGACTTCGACATTTTAGTTGTGCATCAGATCAATACATCAGTTTGTCTAAAAGTTGTCACTCTGCACTTATTTCTCATCACTTGACTCATCAGCAGCCGATAATCTTACCTGCTTCCCACTGTGTATCCTGTTCCTCCTTAAGACTGGCGTGCTGCCTGTTGTCACCCACACTCCTGCCAGTGTGTTGCTGTACACTTCGTTCTCCTCTATGACGCCTTGTCCTTTTTCATGCTGTTTGATACACGACAGTCGTACATAGAACAATAAGTGAAAACAATCCGTGACATAGAATGACCATTGATGCAGATGACATTTTATGATAACCCCATCGCCTGGCCTTTAGAGAAAACATTTACATTATTTGCATAAGTGTATGAAAATATTTACCACGTATATACCGCCATGCTGGCCATCATGGATCTTGTTGTGTCTAACAATAGGACAGCTGTTTGTCCTGATCTGGATTCCAGCCAAGGCATTACCGTAGATGTCGTTTCCTTCAATGAGGCCTCGGCCATCACCAAAAATATAAACTCCACCTTGGTTACCATTAAAAATGGCGTTACCCCTGTATATTCAGACAAAGTACATTTTAGAACATGACACAATACGTTACTTATCAATTTAAATCATACTCCGACAGTCCACACACACTGACCGTATTGTGGGGTCACTGTTAGAGGTGATCCATACGCCAGCAAAGTTATTTGCATAGATCTTATTTTCGATGAACTGGCCACGGCCCTTTTCATGAACATAGATTCCCCCAGTCTGGCCATGATGGATCTCACAGCGTACCACTGTTGGATTGGCATATGCCTTCACCTCGAAACCGGCTATACGGTTCCTGTGGATATTACAGCTCTCAAAATAACCCTGCAGATGAGGAGAAAAATATACAATCATTTCACAACCTACATTACAGTCCATGACCAAGTGACTAACAGTGAATCATGACATTAAAGCCCATTCCTCTTCCACTGTAGTCAACAGAATGTTGTAGATAAATCCACTTAACAGTTCTGAAAGTACAGAGGAAATAATAAATATTCATCTTTATGAGAACTTAAATAGGGCGGTGACTTTGATTCATACAGCCATGTCATAATAATAATGTAGCAGCATTTCGAAGCGACACATGATGATAAATGTATTGCTAGTTTCATACAGCAAATTAAAAGTAAATACTTAGAAGGGTTAAACTACTACTACACTGTTATAAATGTGGTTTGTGTACTGTACAATTGGCAAATTGTCCTGCATGTTAACATTTTTTTAACTATAATTTTGCATAATAAATGAATAAATATTAACTTCTAAACTGTATTGGTAATTTTGTAGGTTCTTCTTTACCCTTTAATTTCTTAAATGCGGTTTACATTAAAACCTCTAACAGATCTTAACAAGAACAACCGGTAGGATGCACAAGTTGAGCCGTCGTGTGCATTTTGCCTTCGTTCTGCCTCCCAAAAACTTGGGCTGCGCACACACAGACACAAAGATACGTACTCATTCCAATAGTTGATTCTGCTTCGCAACACAACTAATTAGCAATTATGTGAAATCTGACCACATGGCATCCATGCTAATACTTTTTTTGCACAGAGCATGCGTTGCCATGGAGAAGGCGAATCAGCTGTCAGTGGACCTGTGTGTGTATGTGTGTGTGTGCAGGCGAATGGCAGCAAAGTAGAGACTGACCCGAGATGTAAATGAACGAACATTTTATTTAAACATCACCTCAGGAAAAATAAGTAAATACTGGAATCAATTTGTGGCGGGGGGGTTTCAAAGTGTGGCAGCCCGCCACACATTGGTCTATGTGTGGGAAACACTGAATAGTCCCAGAGTACCCTATTATACCTCATTTTTTTGCTTTTTATTTTACTGTTTTGTTTGGGGGGGGTTTGAAGCAAATTTGGTCTGGTTTATTGATTTGTTGTTTTTGAAAAATTCCTCCTGACAAAAAAATACAGTCATGTGAAGCCAGGCATATTTGCATATGCGAAAGGACATGGCGACAGATGACTGATGCTGTCAATTTGGTTTCTGCTGTTAAAAGGACCATGTCCGAAGTCAAGCGCAAGTGGTTTGATTTGAAACTAGATAAAATCAGATGCATGCACGCCCACAAAAGGAATGCATCAGCCACAGAAGGTGGGGGCTCACTATCGCAGCTGTCACCTGCTTGACCAATGCATCGCCGGACAGACATCTGTTAGGAATTATACCTGACAGAGAGACATTCCTCCAAACCCAGATGGTAAAGTGATAAATGTCATATCATACATCCAATCCAAACCCAATTAAGTGAAAATCATGGGAAAATATGTGCGTAATCAAATCTAAATAAGTGATGATTGTCTCTATATAGTTATTAACCTTTCATTTTAACAAATGAACTTGCAGCAGTTTTGTGTGGATTGTCATCAAATTATAGATTAAATCTCTGTTTTTAATAGCTTTTTCAAATGTCTTTTTTTTTTCCCAAATGGCAGGAGTCATCCTAACACAATGGGGTGAAACATGAATTGAAATTGTATTTTCCAATAGTGAGAAGCATTATTTTTGGGCATTTTATTAACTTTACACAAGCACTACATGTGGTCCCCACTAGGTTTTGTTAGTAGCTGTGAAAAGTTCTGAGCTACTAAAATATTAATGAATGTCAAATGCGCGTACATGTATGTCTGCTAACAGTTTATACACAAATTCGTTCTGCTCACGTTTCATGAATGAAACCCACTGTGTTGAGATTTTTATACTACCGTTTCGAAAAAAGTAATTTTTATTGCACGTTTTTTTGGGACCTGGAGATTGTAGCCATTTGGTCAACTACCATGAAATTAGTGTTTTGTTTTTTTATGGTTTTACTTGGTACTGGGTAATGAAAATTACCTGGAGACGTGATTCCGCTGCAAAACGAGCTGTTTGCTGTTGCTGGTGCGGCAATGGATTTCTCCTCCAGGGCAATCTTTACTTGATGTAGTTTGAAATTTTAAAATTTATTTGTCTTGTGTACTGTATTTGCACATTTGTTTACATAAAAGTAAAAAAGTTAAAAAAAACAACAACTTCTCCTTGACCTGAGACCACACCAACATGCGGGACTGGGGAGAGGGCTGGGCTTACAGGGAGAGGGAAGAAAGGAGCAGTTTGGCGACTTGTTTCGAGGGGAGGTCTCTATCAAATATATGAAAAAGGTCTGTATTAACATTACTTTTGAGAGTTGAATTTAGTCTAACCCGAAATGATATCACTAATGGTATTAGGATTTATTGCTAATTGTGAAAAATGGCATGATATGGGCCTTTAATATAATAAAGTTGTAATTGGAAACTTATCAGTGTGTTTTCTTCAAACAAAATAGTCTTTGTGTGGATGGATCAAATGTAATGGATCGAAACAGACTATGGTCTATTTTGATCCATTACTCGGTAGGCAATTTAGTCCGTTCCTTTCTTTTGTCCCAAATGGAATTTTAATTATGTTACACTTTGCTACAACACTAACTGGTGTTATAGAAACGCATATTAGTTCATATATTTAATTGTGTTCAATGTGAAGTTTTGTTGGGAACAGGGCATTTTAGCCACTTGCCTAAGCAAAAAAACCCAAACCCTAATATTATTTTTAAAATCCATTTCCAGGCTTCTTTTACCTTTTTTGTGAATTGTTAGATTCTTTTAACAGACACGTGCAGTGTTTGTTAACCTGGCAGTTTCGTCTCCTTCCTGAAGCCTTCATCAGTAGCGTCACATGACCCTCTGCTGTCTGGCCAATCCTCCTGAAACAGCCTATAAGACAGCTCACAACATTATCATATGACTCTTCTGATGAAGGCCACCTAAGTAGCCAAAACTAGTAAAGTAGGTAAACAAACGCGCACCTGTCTGTTGAAAGAATCTAACTGTTCAGTTATTTTTGGAAGACAGTTTGAACCTTTACAAGACTTGCCTCTTTTCTTTACCACAAATATCTCATTTAAGTAAATGAACATTTTTGCCATATCAAAGTACTTATTTAATATATTTTGGTAGTATTTATAAGTTATTTTTAATTGTTTACTTCAGTATACTCAAATACCCAAAGCAATTTTTTATTTAGATTTCATTTATTGGTCCCTGTAGGGAAATTTGTCTTCACTGACAGTACATTACATTGAGGGACAACAAAACGCCAACAGCACTGACATACAACTCCATGTAACTGTGACAGCAACAATGTACAGACAGACAAAGTTAAAAGACAGACAGATATAGGAGAGTTATAGTTGCGGAGAGTTATAGTTGCAGAGATCAGGCTTTTTCCGAAGCGAGCCCTCCTGAAGTTGATAGCTCTGTACCTACACCCTGAGGGTAGAGAGGTGATATATTGGTGTAGTGGGTGAGTGATGTCTTGTTACAGTGTTTGCTAAGTGGGAAATGGACCTGTTGTTTAGTTCTGAGAGGTTGGGTGTGGGGAGACAAGATAAGATGGAACAGAATGCCTTTACTGTCATTGTATTTTGATACAACGAAATTATTTTTTTCTTAGTCCCACTCGGGTAAATGCCAGGTTTACAGCAGCAAGATTATAGCACAGCACTGAAGCAATCACTTCTCTAAATAAGTAAATAAATAACTCTATATACAACATACAGTTGTTTTAAAAAAATATAAATATGTTCACAATACATGGTTTCCATCAGAAAATTGGTTAGTCAAGGTGGTGACCAGGGGGAAGGGGTTGTGATGTCAGCGTTGCCTAGTTACTGTCATATAAATGACATTTATATGCCATGCTATAGTAGAGTATGTGCATGGCATGCTGTGTTTATGCATGAGCAACCTATGTATATGTAGTAGTGATCAACCGATAAGGATTTTTTTTGGGGCTGTTACTGATACCAATTTTGTTTATTTACTTATTTATTTTTTAACATTAGCCTTAGCC
>JAPTYR010000008.1:15120285-15137653 GCA_029814505.1 Siphamia roseigaster | reverse complement strand
CTAGTATCTGTACTTCTACCTGAGTAATGAATGTGAATACTTTTGACACCTCTGGACTTTGAATCCATATGAGAGGCAAGACATACCCTGTTGGGAAACATTAGTAATCCTGTATACGTGTCATATAGCTCACCACGATGCTGGTAGTGCCAGACAACGCCATTGGGCACAAGACCACCATTGTCCTACAAGATAAAGTGCGTTTGTGGCTAAGGCATGGTGGGACAGTCCAGACACTGAGACAAGATAAGGGAGTGTCAAAGAACAAAGCTCTTGGTGTTATGTTGTTTACAGTGAAGTCATCAGTTGAATGTTTCTACAAACGTCATGACGAAACAATGCTGATGAAGCATTTTAAATTGTAGGTAGAATATAACATGTCACAGTAGCTTGCCTTTCTTTATCCTCCTGCTACTTCCCAGTTAATTGACTACAAGTGCTCATTTGCCTGCAAGGAGCAGTCATTAAAGGTGAATAACAAAATTTGGCTTGGCAGTAGAACAGCTAGGGATCAATGGGTTAATTCAATTGCCCCTGCATGAGGTGTATTGTATAGCGAGACCATTTGCGAGCCTTTGAAAGGGTGTCGTGCAGTTTAAGTGTACCTAAAAGTGCAAAAAGATAGCATGGATTGGGGTCAATAAAGAAAGAGAGGGACAGCTCTGGGGGCAATGAAATAAAAACAGAGCAAAGTTCAGTGGTGTGTGTGTGTGTGTGCTTGGTACTAAAAACAGTCTGTTGAATAACTGTGATTTAAAAAGGCAGTCATTTTTATTTTTCAAATTATGGATTGTTATATAAACCCTACAATCTGTACTTCAATCATCCGGACAGCTCAAATAGACTGTAATCTGTTTATTATAGGTTCAGTTGTTTGAAGCTTTCATTTCCAAAAATTATGACACATCGGGCATGGATCTGAAACACATGTAAAACTTTGAAAATCAAGCAGGGATTGTTGCATCCATCGGGGCTTTGACACTGACTGAATTATAGAATGAGGTCAAGTACCACAAGACGTGATATTGCATGCAGACAGTCTGAGGTGATGTACACTACACACTATTGCAGACAAACACTGCAGTCTCTCTTGCATCTTCAGAATAAGTCATAGCCAAATTAGGTTTGAAATTTCTCCCATGACTTCAGGTGTTCTTCACATTATTTAACTATTTTAAGAGCTTATCTGCAGTCTGTAAGCATGCAGATGTCTGGAATTACATTATCAGTAGTTTAATTCTGCCTATAGTGTATAATAACTCCATAAGTAAGTTTTTGTGCAGAAAGAGGATCTTTAAACTGTAAGGTCATCTATTATTATAGCATGTATTATTGTATTTTTCTCAGCAGGTTTCTTCTGTTTCTCATGGGGTCATTATATTTTTTGTTCGTTTTCTTTATAATGTCATTGTCATTAGAAAAATATCCCTATTATTTACCAAACTGACAGTTTTCATACAGATAAAATCTTGACAAAAACTGACAGAAATCAACTTACTATCGATTACTATGCAGCTAGCGACACTGTTCTGTCACATTAAACATGTGAAACCTGGCATGATTTAATTCACTGTCCCTAATTCATATTGGTATGCATAATTCTGCGCTGGAATTAACTGTCAGTTTTTCCTCTTTAACAAGTGTGTGCTCTGCTTAACCTGAGTAAATAGACTGAATCAATATGGATATATTGGATATTTGTTTGACTGTTGAGAATATAATTTCTCTACCCTGCATGTTGAGTATTTTATTGCCTGTGCATTAAAGGAAGCACTTATCTGCAGATAGATAACAGACAATCAGCAACTGCTGACACAATTCATAAGACCTGGTTGGCAAAATGGATTGTCAAACAAAGGCTTCTGTCAGCAAACACACTCCTCAGTTGAGGATAACTGCAGGCAAAAGCGGGGAGAGCCTCTGGGGAAAAAAACCTGAAGAACAAAGAAAGTGTTGCATTTGAAACATGTTGACCACGCCTGGTTGCTCTGCTAACAGTAAGGGGGCATGTACAAGTAAAATACACACTATTTTTACAACAAAAACATACATGTAACTTATTATTATTTAATGAGGAATTCTTAAAGATAAAAATAAATGGTTATTTTGTTCCTACTAAAACAACAACAACAACAACACAGACAGACTTCCAGAGTTTAGTTTGCCTTCTGTGTATGTTTCCACACAGCAGGTGGCATATGACAGCTTCACAGACAGTTGCAACTACCTTCTCAGAAGCATGCAAATACTGTTTTATCCAGGAAAACAACATGTCATATAGCTAACACATAGCACTTGAAAAGACATGTCTGTTTCAGTGTGTATAAGAGAGCTCGCACACTTTAATCTATCCCACAATTCTCTTGATGAATCTTTCACTTTACATTTGAAAGAAGGTTCAAACTAATTAGCTCAGGGTGCCGGTGGTCTGTTGGTGTCGGTCCCATAACTACTGCTAGTGATTGCTTCAGGATCCAAAAGGACTAGGAGAGAGCATTACAATAATCAGTCATATCATCTCTCAACCAGGGTGGAACCAGAGGGGAAAAAATGGGCTTAATTATGTATATCAGTAAACATTTTGTGTAACATAGTCCTTTAAGGGGAAGTCCCGAATGCAGGTTTCCTCCAAGTGCATAAAATGATGACGTACATGTTGTGTAAAATATATTGTAGAGTGTATTTCCATGCATAGAACAAACTTCGATACAAAGGAGAGGAAGCTATTATCTTTATTGCAGACCATGTTGGAATAATCCTGTGAAAAGAGTTTCCTCTGGGTTGTAGTGTATCTTTACAGTTACCGACACTAAAAGCCATTTATATTATTCTTTACTGACCGGTTGACAAAGTGTCAGCATTCGTGTTCTCGGTCCAGAAACTAAAACTAGATGTAATGAGAATGAGAGAGAGAAAAAAAAGAGAAAGTGAGAGAACAACAAAGGCAGGAGGACAGGACTGAATGAAGAGCAGCATACAAACAAGGGTTGTCACTAATAGAGAGTTTTATGAGCTCCACAACTGCTGAAATAGAGTGCCGTGCGTGTGCAGCAGCTCTTATCGGCTCACTGGCAGTAAGGGAGGGTGAGAGCTTCAACACTTGCGCTCCGTAAAAATGGTCTGATTCATTTTCCGCATGAGAGGGTCTCACTGGGGTGGCATCAGACCAGCCAGTCCACACAGATTTATGGACCATTAAAGCAGCAGGCCTCCTGACCACTATGCCACTATAGGCTGCCTGTGAGGACACACGGCACCCTCTGCATGCTCGGTCACTCCTCTCCATCACTGGCTTGCTGCCTGATTGTTCATCCCCACCACTTTTATGACCTTTCATAGACTACAGATTATGAGCAGCAATCACACTTTTATCCAAAGGGAGCTGTTCACAGCAATTATTAGTATACTTCAAGTTAACAGGAGTCTCACAGAGTTATTTTTGTCATGTCAAGATCATCTTTGCCATCTTTAGTTTCTAATTAGCACCCTGGGCAGACGGTATGTCATATGGTGTAGGATCGGCTCCAATACTGTTATTCCAAACATGAACTCTGCTGATGGTCAGTGGGGCATGTTTTAGCTTAACAGTTTTACAATCAGATTAGCACCATTACAGGCACACAGTCTAATGGGTCTGTCTTTTCATGGAATCCTCAGTCAACTGTTTCCTTGGTGATTAATGCATCTCGTATACTTCTCTCTCATTTAGCGTTTCAACTTCATAAAGCTAGGAGTGATACAGTTGGAAAAATGGGGCACAGTCTATTCTGCTTACTGGCCCTAAGAATAGCTCTGTGTGCAAGAAGATGATGTTGCAGCAACGCAAGCAAAGGCTCAGAAGCATGAATGAATGAACAGTATCCAAAGTGCCCCGCCACTACTGATAAATCTCTATTTAAACAAGACCCTGAAGCATTTCTATTGATTTTTTAGTTGACAAACTGAACATAGCCACTCTTAATGCTGTTATTTGTCTTCTATGTGTGCATCAAATATGCATATATGTCAATGCTTCTATACTTCTAGTGCACTCTACTCAAACAAGAAAAAACAAACAAGGCACTTGTTGAATAGTAGTACTATGGAGTTCAATACAAATAGAAAAAAAAAAAAATCAACACATCCGTCAGTCAAGCTTGGCACAGAACTGAAATTACGCCACTGCAAATCCTGTTTGTCCAGTTAAAAGCAGAGCAAAAACAAGGGCGTGCATCTGCACCAGTGTAGAAGAATGTACAGTACAATTGAATGGCAGGTATTTGGGTTATATACAGTAAAAGCAAATTAGGCTATTAGATCGGTCTACAGAGAGCTACTTGTGTACGCTTATGAAATGGAGTGGTGGGGATGAGTAAGGTATCATCACCATTATGTGAAAGTTACAGTTTGGTGTGAAGTCACTGTTGGCCAGTAAAGCTGCACTCAACAGATAGCCAGGGAATAACAGAATTTAGCAGATTTCCTGCTAAAACACTTTTGACTACAGAAGTACATCCACTCAGTCATGTATAACCTATAATAGGCACTTATGGGTCATTCTGAATATTAATTTAGCCTAATCCATAAAAAGCAAATATATTTAATCGAAATCTGGGGAAAAACATGACTGTGCCTTTATTTTCCTTTTCCCCCCTTTGCATAAACCCTCAAACATTACACACTTTGCTGTTAATCCAGAACCACACATGTCACATTAACTCCTTGTATGGTCGTTTACTCTAGGAGGGGCCCACTTGAGGGTCCTCTATCGTCACGAGGCTGGGTGTGGTGACACATCCTCTGTCTCCGCCCCGAGGTGTTTGTCTAGCCCAACGCGGGAGTGTTTGTGTGGGACCCGTCAAGCTGGATCACATTGAATTGTATGTAATCTGCCACATTCTATTTAATACTTACAACTACCGGTGATGACTTATTTTCTCAATCAGCCTGTATGTAAAACACCATAAACATATTTACTCCTACGGCTACGTTACAAGCAGCTGCTGATAAAAGTGAAAGCACATTACACGATGCAAAATAGGATGGCGTGCGCGTTCGCGGAACTCCTGCGCTGCGGCAGTTGCCAGGGGAGATAGGAGGGGAGGGGTTTTGATTGGCTGAAGTGGGCCTGTTGCTATGACGACGGCAAGGGGTTTGGTAGCGTTGCCGTGCGCTGTGTGATCTGCGCGCTGCGTGTATGGAGGAAGCAGCTGCTGATCTGATCTCTGACATTGTGTGAGACAGGCATCTGAATAAACTGCGCGCGGACGTTTCTTTAAACACTTCGCACGAAGGCACGCCGTGCATGATTGTAAGTATTTGACCTTGTTTGATTTTTTTTTTCCCGCGACTGCCTAATTTTGCCAGAATACGGCGTGCGGTTCGAACAAGCTAAAAGTAAATGTGGTCAAGTGACTTTGCTTAGAGCAGCCAGCATGGCAGATCAAGCGACAGCATGTGGCAGGCTAGCTAATGTTAACATTACTTCTTTCTGTTTTCGGGACTCGAAGCTTCAAGAGTAGGTTAGGTTTGCGTCTTTATAATGTCAAAGAACAGCTATTATCTCGAACAAACCAAAACAAAATTACTATACGAGTCTTAACACTTCTCGTCAAAATATTAAGCTAACGCTAGCAGTACATTTACCTTCACTGACCCATCGGGCGACGGCTAACGCTACTTTACTTCACGGCTGTGTTGGATGGGCTAACGCTGGCAAATGTAATGGCTAGTTGACTTGGCTCTGTTAAATATCATTTTATCAACTAGCTAAGAAGAAATAAGTTTCTTCGTTACGACTCCCGTCCGTCGGGAAGTGTTGTGCAATAGTCCACGTCAGTACGGGTAACTTTGAATCCCTCATTGTGTTATTGCTGCTGGCTGTGTACTCCGTTGTGATTGATAGATAACACATTACATCAAAAACGACAAAGTACGTTAATTTCCTTTGTTATAAACAGTTTGTGTCTTCCTTAATATGTCGCTGATTTAGTCGCCAAGTTGTTCGAGTTCCCCATATTAAACAGATTCGCCTCGGTGTTCATTTAAGACACATATTTCCCTCATGCATCTCTAAATAGCTGAATATTTAATGGTATATAACAGCAGTACCAGAGGTTGGGAGGCTACACTGGCTGGCTAAGCACATGATGTAATGGATTATCACAAGATTGTCCCAGATAGAGAGCGCTCTACAAACAATGTCAGAGTGTAGGAAAAATATCTGTTTAATCCAGTAGGATATACAATATAGTATACTGTCACTGACGAGGACATTATATACTTTATGTTGTTCTATTTTTGTGGTGTTGTTTGCTTATTTACTTTGTCTGGTTACTTCATGTTTGTTGTATTTACTGCCTTGGGCAAATCTAGCCCAACAGTTATTGTGTGGTTTGGGGGTTTTGTGTATATTTTTAAATGTGAAAGGACTTTTTTTTTTTTTTTTAATTTGTGAGGTTGTGATGTTAATAATCTAAACTGACATCAAGCATTTCTTTTTGATTGGCAGTTGTTAAAGCCCTTGTGGTAAATAGAAGACAATGGCAACAGGAGATTAAGGAAAAGGACAAAGACACAGATGTTATCAGTGCCATAATTTTATTGTCAGAACTTCCAGGGTCACTGTTTGGAAGTCCAAACCATCTGTTGTGTTTGTTGGGCATGGTCCTTGCGTGTGTCCACCTCTGGACAAGTTTGTATCTGTACAAACCTCTGAAGGGTCTTGCATCCCAGAATAGACGAGTGCCTGCTAACTTTACAGACATTCATTTCTATAAATAAGACTTGTCGTAACCCAGTGATGCTGTTATTGCTGACGTGTTTTGGCTTTAATAACTACAGGGAACTAATACATTGTCAGTGCAGTAAGAGTGTCGTCATTTATGTTAAGTACCATGGACAATGGAAGATTGTTTTTATATCTGTGAAATTGAGGAAAGGCTGTTTGGCATTTGTGTCGTTCTTTTCATGTGGGGATATATGATGCTGTCCATTTTCTGGAAATGTAACTGCCATATTTGAATTTAATTTAATTAGCTTTTTTGACAGGGACAATGTATATTAATCACCATTACTGTAAATATACCAGATTAGCGTGATGTCTACTTTTCATCTGTTGTCCCTTAAGTCAGATATCTTACCTAGAAATTACCTGAAACTGAAATCTACATGTAATTGACACAGCAAGTGGGTGTATGAGTCATGATAACATACTGTAAACTATTATCAGCAGTGTCTCAGAAATGTTCTAAATAAAAACAAAATCCGGGTTTTTTTGCTCCTCTGTAAATCCAGTTAGGCTAATTGAATAAGATAAAACTGTGCTTTAAAAATTCCAATAAGCACCGAAAGCAGATTGTCAGTACATTCACATATTTTGATGTAATCACCTCAATATCTCCCTGTCTGTGCTCTTGTTATTGGGATATTTTACGACAACTATATACAGTTGAAGACAGAGCAGTATGAACTCAAGCTCAACTGTAACTCTTGAAAATGTCTCTTCGTTTACAACTTATTCAACATATCGATGTCACACCTCTATAAAGTTTTACTGGCAGCACAGCAAGGTGTTTCTCTGATGATGTGTGGCAACAGTAAAGCAATGTCATTGTCAAAAAGGAGACCACCATGATGTTGTGTTTTTATCTTGTATTTCCTAAAGTGCTCAAAGTGCATTATAAATTAGCTAAAACCTAAGCCTGACCCATTCTCTTGTTCAATCAGCACACAACTGTGAATATCAAATTTCATTTAATTGGGGAAATAAACTGGCAAGCACTTTGTTGTAGCCTGTAGATATGATCCTGTATTAAAACTGAAGTGGCAGAGAAAGTACAGTTCCAAATGGTGGCCGTGTAATCAGCCTTATCATAGAACTGTGTACTCTGACCCTGAGTAAATGAAAAGTTGTGTCTACGAAAATCCACCATGTTCTTTGTAGGTATACAAGTCTTTTCATTCCATTACTAAACCTGACCCATATCACAGACCTGTACAGGTTTGACTTACATGGTCTAAATGTGCAGAACCTTCTAAAAAAGCTATTATTAGGAGGTTTCCCACCGATTGTTTTGGGAAAACCTGTCCAAGGTGTGTGAAACATAGTGGTTTTTACAAATTTTCCTAAACTGTGGGATCAATGTAAACATTATTTGATAATTGGCACAGTAAGGAAGTTGAGAGCATGTTTCTGTTGTCACAGCGTAACTTTATTGCAACAACCTGTTTTACACATTAAACGCATTCATAAGCAGAGTTTAAAGAAAGCCAATCACCAGTGTGTCAGTCTAATCATGTGCTAATTGTGTGGCTCCCCATCATGAAGACCCCTGTTGTTTCATGAAATCATGTCATATCTATCTGCGATCAATCAATGGTGTCCAGCTCTGACTGTTGACACTGTCCTTTGGTGTCGACTGCCTCGGGTGCACCCAATGTAGTTGACTGAAACAACTGTTGCTGCATATTTAAATATTTTTATATGTTCTGTTTTATAGCTATCTTTTGCTAGGATTAGGGACATTTTACGTAGTTTTCAGTCTTTACATACACAAGATCAACTAACTAATGAAATATAGGTGAAGCTCTGACATACAATTGAAGCAGTTTACTAACCATGTGCCATGTGTCTTCCTTGAGTCCTCTGGTCATGTTATTGATCCCCTGCACTTTTAACATGAATTGCTTGTTTGTTTGTTGGTTGGTTTTTGACATTTCCCATCATTTTGCACCTCCTGAGAGCCTACAGTCAAATTGCAGGTGTCTATTTTTAAGCCCAAGCTTTCCACTTAATCACTGTCACTATTGTGCATGCTGGGGGCAGTCTATTGTATTTAATCTCATGGCAGCAACAGAAGGACAAAACAAGTTTGCAAAATAAGAAATGCATTACATGAATCAGAATGTTTACAGTTCCACTTGAGGCCTAGGTTTGTTTGTTTTTCTGAAGTTGCATATGTATGAGAATATGTGTGTATTCTTGCTGTGGTGTCCCAATGTTGGTCAGTGTTTACACTTTGTCTATTGTGAACTGGCCCCCTCTTCTGCTCCCTGACTCACTGACCCCCATAGTTCCCTGTGCCTGTCTGGTTTCTGGCAGTAGGCTGAGGATGCAGCCCATTAGGGTCTGGCTCATTGAAAACATCACTGATGTGTATGTTTCCTTGATTAAGAGAAAGCAAGGGGGAAACACAACTGTGTGCTGTGTCACAGTGGCTCTTTGTCTTGTCACCCCTGGTTGAATTAACAAGATTTATTTAATTGATGGCGGTTTGACAACAATGACTCTCAATTGCCAGCTTTTGTGCAAGAGGTAGAGGTCTTGTAGGAAGACTCAATCAAGCACAGAGTTCTGGAAGTTCATTCATTAAAATAGTAGAGGGCAAAAAGAAACAGAAGCATAAACCTCCAAGATAAACTTTTGAATTACAATTGTCTTATTTGATCTGGATTTGAAATGGCTACATCTGTAAATATGGATGGTACTCTATCTACTACAACCTGTAGGGCTTTTTGTCAGCAGACCAGAACTGCAATGCAAAAAACTTAAAACTCAAGTCCTCTGTATTGTATTTTTAGATTCAACACAACCTGCACACTTTTTTGTGAAGAAGGCACTAACCTGTTAATTTTTTTCAGAAACTAGATGTTTGTTGCTGTTGTTTTTTTCTTTTTTTTTTTTTTAATTAATTTTGTTTCTCTAATGTATTTCATGAATATATCTTCTATTCTTAAGATGCTTTGTAGTGGTTTGTGTTTCACATGGAGACAACATTTGAAAAGTGCAAACAATTGCAGTGTTTACTGGGAAAGTAATCTCAAAGAATGTGTTCCAACACAGGCTTACGTTGAAACTGGCCTGTTAAAGGCACATTCTATGTTTATTAAAAAAAAAAAAAACCTCTATAAGTCTACAACACTAGTTGTTGAACCTTAGTTTATAGAGAATGTCTTGGCCGTCCGTTTTAGAGCTTGTGAACTATATAGGGCTGTTGTGCATGCTGATTGGTGGTGAATGTTTATACACTGGACTACAACACATGACCAGAGATAAGGTTTCAGTGTTTGCTGTGGTTGGTCTGTACTTTGGAAGGCCTCACCTCCACGGTGTGTTTCAAATCACTGAGGCCAATAGTCTCCAATTCTTTCATTAACCATTGTTCTGTGTGTTTGTTTTGCTTTATTATCTGTTTAGTTGAAGAGTTAGCCTGTTATGTTAGGTTAGAGTTTCTTGTTTATCCGTATTCTAGGTTCAGCCTGTGTCCTACGTGCTGGTGGAATTCATAGATTGCTGAGGTAAATACTGCTGCCTCTATAAATACTACCTTTGGCTTCTCACTGATCAGGACCACTGTTTTGGTGCAGAGCAGACCTAACTGAGTGAAGTCTGAATTTGTTTTCTGAAAATGAACTTCCTCAACAGGCAGGAGGTGTTTCCTTCCCTCCTGGTCCTCTGTTTGAAACTGTGAGGTGAATACTGAGAGCTTCTGAAACATGACTAGAGCAAAAACAACTGCTCCTTTGTATGAGCTGAGTGTAGGGCCAGTTGTAATGCTTTGTGCAAGCTTTTTAATTTGCTTTAACCCAGCTTCTGAGTAGGTCATTTTATTCCATTGAGCAGTTTTATGTAAAATGCTTCATTTAGACTCAACCTGCTTAGCTTTCACATTAACGGATGCTTCATTTGTTATGACATAATTTGACCAGCCCATAAAATAGAAGACCACTTGGCTACCTCAATGTAGAACAATCTCTATCTCTCTCTGTCCCTCTCTCTCTCCCTCTCTCTCCCTCTCTTAGTCAGCCCCCCTTTGTCTCATTCACATTTTTTAGAGCTCCAGCCAGACTGGGTAGCCACCTAAATATCAGTTAAGGTTTCAAATAACAACCCTTTTTGCCACAGGGTTTTTACAACACACCTTTGTGTATCTATTACAGAGGTGTAACTGGTTTGTGTCAACTAGTTTATTTCATGTGAACAGGGTGTGGCATGCCTTCGTCTTTGTGCGAATTCAACGTATGTGGCTTTATAGTTTTTGTTCTTAACTCTTTACATCTCTTGTTTACATAAAAAAAAACACAACTTGTTGGTAATTTTGTATTTATAAATCTCTGGCTTGAATATGTGGTTTAGAGCAGTTTTTAAAGTGAGCTTTAATAGAACTTAACAGTGCCATGGCATCCAGGTTAGCTATGGCCTTTCCCGGTGCTCTTTGTCAGACAGGTTTGTGGAGAACAGTAGTAGACTGCTGGCCTCAGCATTTTACGCCTGTATTGATCTCCCCACATTAGCTCTCTCTTCATGCACAGACATGAGCACAATTGCTTCCCTTACAACATTGGCTGCCGTGGCAACTGAATCCCGATCATGAGATACGCTCCCAGAAAGCATCTCAACCAGTACCTCTTCATTTTGATGGTGCTATCATCTCCTTTACATTTCCCTGTACATATTTGACACATCAACAGCTTGATTTGCCACTTAAAGTTATCTCCATATATCTTTGTGTATTTTTGAATAGGCTAAGTGCTTAACAGGATAAAAGAGCAATTTGAAAAGGGGAAAAATGTGCCTTGGCACCTGCTGTTAAAGCCTGCCTGTTTGCACATGAATATGATGAGGCTGGCGGTGCACTGGGCTATTTTAACTTGCAGATGAGCCATCAGGTCAGCACCATTGCAGCTTTGGTATATTTTCAAGGATGAACTGCAGTCAACAGGCCAGTCCGGCTTATTAGCTCTCGCTTCCCTTTCCACTCTTTACACACTAGTGTCCCATTATTCATTGCATTCCCAGCCGCCTCTCTTGGGTGCCTTTTTATAAGAGCAATGATAACTGCGATCATCGCTACAGCAGTGGTAATTGACCAGCTGCAGTCATGGTAAAACACTTCCTGTGTTTGGCTGGATGCAACACAGCTTTCTTCTTTCCGTCCACCCTGCCTTCGTTGATATTCAAATGACAGTGCTCTAAAGGAGCTACTCAAAAGAGGATAAGCACTCTCTAACACCCGAGGGCCCAGCTGAGAGGTCAGGAATGTGAAGATGTACGGAGGTGACGCTCTCTTGTGCTTTAAGGTTAATCACTGCTCTGACACTTCGCCCAGATCACAACTTCATCTGAACTCTCAACACGAGACTGAAACAAGTGCACAGCCTGTCATTCATGATCTGTTCATGAATGACCAACTGCGGTTTCCTCTTGAAAACTCATGTGGGGTGTTTATAGATTCCTCTAGCTCCAGTAAGCCACACCTCTTAATCAAACATAGACTTGACCCACACAAAGCCCTTTTTACCACGCCTTGTGGTTTACTCTGACCTAAATGCTTGTTGTTAGCATCTATTAGGTAATGTGACGGTGACTTCAGCTTACTAGTGAAGGGATTTTTGTCCGATGTTGTCCACACAAATTGTGCTCTTTTCTGTCATTCATTTGATCATACTATAAACTTTATGACTTATGTTAAAAATCATTTGGCTTATGCCTTCATTTTTGTCATATTATGTGACATCTTGTTCATCATGTTTTTGTCTTTATTTATTTTTATTTTTTTACCAGAGTCGGATGAGAAAATGATTTGATGTTTCCCCAGTAGTTTTTGTAAGCTTCTCATAAACTACTTAAGAATACTACTCGATTCTTCTGCCATCCCTGAACAAACTCAGTTTGTTCATCCTGCGGGGGGATGTGCCGTCTTCTGATGGCTCCTGTTTTATTTGTGAATTTATTCCGAGTCTGATCCTATCATGTCAAGGATATTTTTTTCGTATTTTGGTCTCTTGGTTCTTTTAACACAAATGGGCAGTTCTCTCGCTGCCTGACATATCTGATTGCTCTACTTTGCTGAGAGCTGTGATTCATCAGAGTCTGAAGATAACTTGCGTAGTCTACCTAACTACCACTCAGTCTCTGCTGTGGTTCTCTCCCACTTTATCACTACTTCTTTTTCCTTTCTCTTGCCTTGTCCTTGCATTTGTAGATTTTGCTGTCGCTATTACATTAAGTCTACATTTCTCTCTGTCCCATCCCTTTGCCTTTGGCCTGGAAAGCTTCTTGACTTACTTCCTTTTTCAGTGCATGACTGACACATTGCAGGACTGGCAGAAATACCAGACTAAATGTACCTTACATGACCTTAACTGTGCAGACGACTGTATGTAAGTAACCTCAACAATGCATTTTTCATGTTTTACAAGTTTTACAGAAGTAGGCTACAGACGAAGCCTTACTCTAAACTAAAAATGGGATTTTAATTTCGTATTTAAAGTAGTGTAGCTATTTTGTAAACACCGATGACTTATTTCCTTTTATCCCCTCTGACTGGCTATGGCAAACAGATTTGTGTGTGCACTCCCTCTCCTGTCCTCACCCATTGTGCAAACACCCTTGCGTTTGACCCAGTTCTTATCTTATCACAGAAATGAAAATGTATGCCTGTCGTGCAGACTATGTGCCTTTAGCCCTCCAACCAGGCCTGAGCATCTGAGACCACCTCAGACCAGGGTGCACGGCAGTGGAGTTACTGCCCAGTGATACTCTGTGACAGCCAGCCAGCATGGGTAGCTTATTTCCTTACAGACTTTATTTTCTTATTAACTACTCTTGTTTGTGGGATTTGTGATCTTAATCGAATGGATGGTATTGTTGTCATGGTGACACCCAGGACTTAAATCTTGTTGTGAGCCCCAGCCAAAGAGACCTTTTTGTGCTCTCGTCCTCACCAACCAGTGAGGAAGACCACAGCATACCATGAGGTTTTGCATTTTATAAACTTATGTAGGTTTAATGGATAAGTTAACACAGATATGTTTTATGTATGAATGACTTGTCGAGTTACCTTTTGGAATTATTTTAACACCATGGTATTTCTTTTTCTTGACTTTCTTGCCAGTTTCCTTTGGCTTCATGAAAAATTAAATATATTTCAGTGTACTCCCTTTTAACCTATGTAAAGAAATATCAGTGTTCTCTATGAACACACTTGCTTTGGATTGGTTAATGATACAGGCCTCTTTAGTGCTGGATTTCCAAGTGGCCTAAATGACTGACAACTCCCTCTTCGGTACACTCTTCACCCTACTTAATCTGGCTTGTGAGAAATTGAGCCTTGATCCTTGTTGAATGCAGATCAGCCTGTAAGAGCCATCCACTCTGAGATATTGGTCTTCCATGGTTTCACGCTCATTTACACATAACGAGCAGCTGGGTCTAGCCTGAAATGAGGTGGGCGTCAAGGAGTGGAGCCTTAAGTTGGTTCACTTGCTTGAGACGTCCTCAGCTGGAGTCAAGAAGGGGATTGCTGAGAGACTCTCTGTCATCACAGGACAGTGAGAGGTCCCTGGAAGTGGATTAGAAACTAACGAGCACTGCTTCAGGGCTGTGCACCCAGGGAACATATGAAAAATAAAAAGTTAATTCTTGGAAAATGTGCATCCTTCCAGCATGTTGCTTTAATTGTTTTATTTTTAGAACTAAAAAATGTTTTTATATTCAAACAGCATTGTTTAATAAAATCTTTGTATAAACCGTTTGCTGAATGACTAAATCTTGAGCTTTGAAACTTCTTGGCACTTCTTGGTCTTGTTAAAGAAAAAGCAAATTAATTTAACTGCTTTGGCATCAGTTTCAATGATAAAGATTAGTGATGATTCATCAGATTAGAGGGGTTTCTTGTGGAATTTCCTAAATTATTTCTGTCTGAAACTTTTTCATATCTGCCCAAATCACGAAACAGAGTGATTAAACACATTCTGTTTCAAACATTCATTCTGGTATTATAAATATGCAGTGCAGTTTAATGAGCTTGATTATTTATGCATGAAATAAGACCATGACTTTTCACAAGGTGGCTATTATGCAATTTCAGAACATGTGCCTCACGTATGTCGGGTGCAAACATTAGGACTTGGTTTTCAAAGTAATTTCATGTTTCTCACGCTCAACTTCTTTAATCCTTTGCTGAATCAATTTGTAATGTAATGTAAGGAATACAGAAGCAGGTTCTGTCACTTTTAAGAGACACCTGTGCAAGGTGTTGTGGGATGCACTCTTTGATATGTGGCCTTTTATCAATACCATGAATGTAAAGTAGTCTTGCGAAGTTGGCAAGTACAGTCTTGGTAAGAACAGTTTCAGAGAATGTACTTCCTAAAAACTCAAGTCTCTGTAATTGGAATGGCTATGTACCTGGGACCATTCCTTCCTGTCTCTGCTGTATTTCCGTGAGTGATGATGAGATGAAGCCTCATCATACTCAGTACTTATTACATACAACATATCATTTGGCAGGGATTTAAATGATTAAAATGACACAAAACGTATAAAAACATCAATAATTTCATCAAAACTGCTAAAATACATTTCCAAAGAGACTTAGCTTATACAACAATTACAGTTTGTATTTTATGCGAGAAATTAGCACATTAATTTTGGAACAATTAATGTCTCACCTCATCAAACCACTTGAGACAACTGGTTTGAGATTAATTTCTTGAAGCTTCATGTGCACACGAAACCACCTACTGGCCAGGTGTTTAATCACAGGCAGCTCTATCTGAACCACATAATGTGTGGTGCATTGAATTTTTATCCTACCCCCCAAAAGGAAGGCAAGGGAGGGTACCGTTACCCTGCCCCTGGACAGGGGAGGAGGGGTATTGTTTTTGGTTAGTTTCTTTTGTTTGTCGGTCTGTCTGTTTGTTTTTAGGGCTGGGGAATATGGCCTAAAAACCTTAAATTTTTTTTCACATAAAATTCGATTTACGATTACCCACCAACTTTTTTCCAAAGAAGTTTTCCTTTGATTATATCAAAACCTTAACAAAAGTAATGGCTATTTCCCTCCTTGAACGAAACTGTCAGCTATAACACAAAATCAAAATCTTACCAGGTGTATTTACCGGGGGGGTGTGTATGCTCTGGAAGTTGCCAAGCACTTTTTAATTTTTTAGATTGGCCGCAACCAAAAACTCAAATTAATTGCTAAAATCTATCAATTGCCCAGGCCTAGATTGTTTGTTTGTCAGTAATGTAAGCATTACTGGACCAATTTCTATGAAATTTTCAGGAAAGGTGTGAAGTGGTCCAGAACAGATCCCATCACATTTTGGTGAATGTAGGTTAAAGATCAAGGTCACAGTCACCAAAAATGTGTTTTTGTAATGATAAGAGATAGGGCAAAATAGGTGAAATGTTTGCAGGGGGCGGGGTTTGTTGTGCCTGGTTTTTGGTTCACTGTTTTTGTGCCTGTGGTCACCCTGTTTGTCAGAAACTTTAAACAAAAAACTACTGGACCAATTTCCATGAACTTTTGAGGAATGATGGGCGGTGGTCCAGAATAGAGTCCATTACATTTTAGTGATTATAGGTCAAGGTCACCAAAAATGTATTTTTGCAATGACAGGAGATGGGGCAAATCAGGAATTTCCTTTTCATTCCTGTATACTCAATTTTGCGTATAGTTTCCTTTTGCTCTCTCTGTTGATGTGCATCGCCATCAGAACCTTGAACGCCAAATTTGAAGACTGTAGGTCAAAGCTCAAGGTCACAGTAAAGGTCAAAATCAAATTTTGGTAATGACCCAAATGAGCGCCAAGTTTCATTTTGACTTCCATGAGTGCCGGTCCGCCCCTATTGACTGATCACCACCAAACTTTTGTCACTTGTTCCTTGTGCCGGTATCAACATTTCCGGAAAATTTGAGCCAACTCTGTCGATAAGTTTTTGAGTTATTTTGCTGACAGACAGACAAACAAACAGATGAACGCCGGCAAAAACATACCTCCGCCACTCCTTGACAGATTAATAACCACGTAGTTCTGGAGATGCTTGACTAAACTGGTTGTGTTGTCGCTCTAAGTTTTAGTCTCTCTTCTCTAAATAGTTCCTTTGCACATGTTGCCAGTAGCTGTTGCATGTGCTGGCTGAGGCAGTGTGAAAAAGTTCCATATCACTGATCTCTTCCTTTGCTCCATTTTGGAAAGCAGTGCATGCCTTTCTATATCTATGGCGCAAGCAAGCTTCTGCACACTTAGAATTGTACTAAATAGGTCGGTCCCTATTGGCCCATCTGTTACGGATGCGTAATCCAGAATTTTTTTGCTGATCCCGAAGTGATTCCTTTTTTTTTTTTTTTTTTTTTTTAGCAAAACCTCCCTGGCCTTTTAAAACACCCTTTCACACCCTTTCACAGCAAATGCTGGCATGCACAAAAAAACAGCCATCAAATCAAAATATTCCCACAATTCACTCACTCACTCACTCACTCACTCACTCACTCACTCACTCACTCACTCACTCACTCACTCACACACTCACTCACTCACTCACTCACTCACTCACTCACTCACTCACTCACTCACTCACTCACTCACTCACTCACTC
>JAPTYR010000008.1:15102632-15114820 GCA_029814505.1 Siphamia roseigaster | reverse complement strand
CACACACACACACACACACACACACATGGAATTCCCTCTTTTTCCCCTCCCATACTGGGCAAGAATATTCTGCCATCAGATAAAGTGACAGTTAACACACTCCCGCACACTACACCAACAGACACATTCATTCCTCATGGTGTTGTGAAATAATTTTGTCTTCCATTTGTTCATCTTGTTGAAGGATTCTTTGCTGTATATTTGTTGCATCTCCATATATATACTCCTCATGTCAGATCCTTTAAAAAAGGAAGCTATTTGTTGGGAGAAAAATAAAGTTTGATTTTAATAATTGCAGATATTGTTGTGAATAAAACCTACTGACCACATTGTTTTTTTTTTTGTTTTTTTTTTTTAAACGCAAACATACAAATTTAATATTATTGAAATACAAAAACCTTTTAAAAACTGTATTTGTTTCTTTTTTTTTACATGGTATACTTCTCTGCACAGTGTCACTGAATCCATTTCTGATTATATAATTGCACTGGCTGACTTTTTTTTTGAGCAGACTTACTTTAAAAAATTTACTCTTTAAGTTTTTGACAGTTTAGTAAAATTGTTATATGGCGGTAGAATAGTGTTTTCAGTCCAGTCTTTCAGTGACCGATTTTGTCAGGTGACTTTTTTTTTTTTTCTTCAGAATGTTAAGCTAGTCGGCAAATTGTTCTGTGCATCATTTTGATGGATTGAAAATGGGGCATTTGCAATTTGAAGCTGACGTGTAAAAAGCACTGCAATGATAAAAGCTTGCTGCTGATAGCACAAACAGATTGCAGTGTCTCATGGTGACTAAGCTGTAAAAGGTTAGTGTTATACTTTCCCTTTTTTTTCTGATACATAATTCTGATCATGAAAATTGTTTTTGCCCAGCAGTCCACTTCCAGATGACGAGCAATTAATGCTTTCCCCAAGACTCTTTAACTGACAACGTATTTAACTTATTTAACTAAACTCGCTGGGTGAGTGCAGAATATTTCCATAAAACATTTGTATAATAATGAAGATGATATGGGCAGTTCACCAGAAAGGTACTATTGCATATCTTTTCGGCATATCCACTTTTTGGGAACATATAAGTTTGACTGTGCCCTCTCTTTGCTACAGGCCAATGGAAAAGGTTCTCTGTGGTGTGTTGACCCTGAGTACCGCCCCAACCTGATCCAAGCCCTTAAGAAGCAGCACTTCCCTGCCGCACATGCCTTCTGCACACCACCCGCATCCCCACCCAGGTGAAATTACGACGGCGGATCTTATTTTCTGACAGTTTTCAAAGTTTTAAGTGTCACACCCAGTTTAATACCTCCTTTAAACCCAGGAGTTGATCCGGCATTTCTTTATTTGTACCTTTTGCAGTGCCTCCTCACCACCTCGCCATCTCTTTCTACAAGGCTGCTCATTTAAAGGTGAGACTGAAGCATGTAAAAAAAAAAAAAAAAAGCCCGCCCGCTAAGAATCTGCACCCGTGTGGAGATTCTTATTTGTGGAGTTTTGAAGTGTGTGTTTGTGCAGTATTTTGATTATGTTGCCTTATCACATTCCAGTCACAGAACATTCAGCATCACTGTGCTTTTTATCCTCAACTCTTGGTTTGATTTGTTGCTTTCAAGTCATTGATGCCTCATGTAGACCATAATGGTGAGAGCTCCCAGTCGATGTCTCAGCCTCCTCTCTCTCTCTCTCTCTCTCTCTCCCCCTCTGCCTCTTAGATTTGTAACCTTGACGACAGGCAGAGGTTCTGCTGGTGCAGAGTGTCGAGCACTCAGTCTCACTGTAATCATTAATAATTTAGAGCCCCCGAAGTGAGCTATGAGGCCGTTAGACACTTTGTCAGCTCTGAAAAGAGTGGATGCACTCTCAGTACCAGTAACTTGAATTTATCTTGTTTGTTTATAGGTAAATCTTATCAGATCCATTGAGAAACCATTGGTTGAGGGGGAACTATATCTTTACTTCTTAGAGGAACCCCAGCCTCTTAGTGCAAATCCATAGTGCCATTCTTCCATACTATAGGACTGACCATCATGCATGTTCTCTCCTCTTCCAGAGTCTGACATTGATGCTGCCACTGCCATGATGCTCTTAAACTCTGCCCCCGGGCACCACGTTGACCCATGTAAGAGAATCCCCCAGCAGCCATACTTTCACCTACTCTCCCTGCTGTTTGTGTCCTCCCAACATGCCACTTTATCATCGCTTAAGTCTTCTTTTTATGTTCCGTGCTTTGATTTGTGTATGTCACTTCCATCGAAGCAGAATGTTTCAAGAGCGGAAGTCAGCATTTCTGAAAAAATGAAATTATATATGTGACTTCATGAAATGTCTACTGGCCTTTTTTTTTTTTTTTTGCCTACGCTGAAAATAATATTACTTATTTACCCTTTTCTTAATTTAGGCAAGTCTTGAACAACTGAAGTCTAAAGGGAATTTTAATGTGACTGGGTTTTGATTATATTCTTTTATGTTACTTGAATGTTAACTCTGTATTGACGTGTATGTACAATAATGCGATATTTTTGAATCAGGTTTTTCCTGTCGGACCGAGACAAGTCTTAGTTCCTCTTTATACTTGCAAACAAATCAAGCTGAAGTTGTGTGTTGTTCGGCTGATTTCTGCTTTTTCATCTTCAGAAAAAATGACCCATTCTACTGTAAAATGTCATATCAACAAAACTGTCAGCATGTCGGGTATTGGTTACTGTTTAGTAAATGAAACCAAAGAAAGGAACTTTTAAAACTGGGTTCCCACAGGGCCTTAAAAAGTCTCTAGTAGGTATTCAATTTGATATGGTAGGTCTTAAGTTATTTTGGCATAAATATGTTTAAATGTGTATCTTAACTGTCCAAGCTGCAAAGAAAATAATGTTAGTTTACTCAGTTTCACCTGTTACAACCCAACAATTTATACTGAAATTAGGAACCAATTATTGCTAACTTTGCAGCCCCTGGTGAGAAATGACTCTTAATGGCGGGAATAGAATCAAATAGAATGTCTTTGTCATTACATGAGTACAACGAAATTAAAATATGCAGTCATAAATAAATACATTTTCCTAAATTCTACAAGTCACAATTTTTTTTTTGCCAGTATGACTGTGAAATGGGCATTAAATTCTATTCAAAATAATCTTACAAAGGTCTTAAAAAGTCTTAAATTTAACTTGTAGAAACCCTACCCATACATTTGTTTTATTTTTATGGTGCAAGTGGTGCTATATTAAAAATGACATTCTCTAAGTAGTTTAAGTACTGCAGGTCATTACCAATGTTTAAAAATGCACATTAATTTACAACACTTTACAAAAGTCCTGGGTCAAAATCAGGCTTGTTGGTTTAGTAAAACTCTAATGACTACACACTCTCGGTCTTTTGTATTGAGATATAACCTGGATTTATGGGAAGAACGTACAGCATTAAAAACAAACACTTCTGGGGAAAAATCATTTCTATAAACCAAAGCGGTATTATTTACTGTACCACGGTTTATACCACTAGAACCCAGTTTAATTCAGTTTATTGTGTGTGTCTTTTAAGGCTGTAAAAGAGAATGAGAAATAAATGTTTGCTCGTATCTTTCCTGCAAAAACCTCAAAACTAATAGGTGGTGTAAAAATTTGCCCAGTGCTATAGGTACATAAACACTTGGCATTTGTAGATGTTTTCACTTTCAAAACAAAGAAAATTTGCATAACTCTGCAAAAAGGAGAACAATCAATCTGGGTCATGTTTACCAATAAGAAAAATATGGATAACTGCTTGTTTTGACCGTGTTAAAACTGAAAATTCTTACAGTTATGACGGATCACTATGGGCATCAACAGGACTGACTACAGATAAGGACAGGAAGAAATACGTAGTGCAAAAAGAGGTCGAAGTTGTGTGATATAAGGAAAAGAAGGTGTTATTTACCTCTCACTTATTACACAATACCTAAACAAAAGTGATTGTCTTTTACGAGCAAAAGTATTTCTACGTACTTAGAATTGAAAGTAATGTGTACTTTCATAGTGAGAGAGCGGGTTGTCTCTGAAGGTCAAATGGCAAGAAAACCTGAACTAAGCTGAAAATGGGACAGTATGTTTGCTGTGTCTACCTCTCAGCACTGGTGATATATGTTAACAAAGTAGTCAAAATTGGTTTTAATCCAGTGCTGCTATGACTTCATCTCTTGACTGACTCCTTGGCTTCCAGCAGCCTCTAGGATAAACATTCTGTAGTGCTCTGTGATCGTATACAAGGAGTATGACCTGAGGCAAAAGTGTCTTTTATTTGACTTTCTGGAAATCAGATGGAACTCTGAAGAACTGACTTCTTTTATAAGATTAAGAAGTGAAATAAAATTTGAGTTTTATTGTAGAGAAAATATCATAGAAATATTTAGAAAACACAATGATTTGAAGATTTAATTAATGAAGAGGTTGTTTTTAGTATTTGTTTCTTTCCTCCCAGTATTTTGTGGGGACATATTGACTTGTATGTATGCTGTTTAATGTAGGAAAAGTTCAGATGTTTATCTGTTATCAGTTTATTATTGTTATTATTATTATTATTATTATTATTATTGCCTCTGCCAAGGAGGTTATGTTTTTGCCAGTGTTAGTTTGTGTACAAGATAACTTAAAAACTAATGAATGGATTTTGATGAAATCTTTAGTGTAGGTTGGTAATGGGGAGATCAACAAATGATTAAATTTTGGTGATGATCTGGAATAAAAAAAAATCTAAAGACTAAAATCTAAAAACAATCCATTTATTGTTTATTTATTTACTCTGTACAGTGACCTTGAGTATTTTTGAAAGGCGCTTTTAAATAAAATGTATTATTATTATTATTATTATTGTTAAAGATGGAGACAAAATAATTATAGGACTGTTATTTTAGGTGTAAATCCCAATATGGGGGGAACGGAGCTGCTTGGCAGAGGTCTGCGCTCTGACTGCATTTTTCCTACTTATCATTATTATTATTATTATTATTATTATGCATGAATCAAGACAGAAAATGTCACCTGCAACCAGAAAAGGGATGACGTGTTTTTGTTTGACTACCTGTACACTCATCCCTTTTTACCTTCTGCTTTCTTCAGGCAATTCTGACAGTCCACTGGACCTTTCCAGACCTGACTCTGTTCTGGTGAGCAGTGATCCAAAGCAAGACCACAACTACAGCAGCGTGGCCCTGCAGCGCTGCTCCTCCCGGTCCTCCTCTTCATCTCTTTCATCCCTGGACGAAGGAGCCTGTGACCGCAGGCAGTCCTGCCGCGCCGGCAGCGAGGGTTTCCACAGCGATGAGGACTCCGACCTCTGGGACGAGAGGGGCGTGCACCAAACATCGCGGCGTCCGCCTGCCATCAAGTGGCCTGCTGGGAAAAGGGCGAAACGTGAGGTCAAGCCAGAGTTGGATGAGGAGCTGAAGGAAGCAGCGGGCTCTTTGCTACACCTGGCTGGTATACGCAGCTGCACGGAGGGCTCCAAACGCACTGTCAAGAGCACAAAACTGAACAGGAAATGAAGATCCCTCCCCAACCCCGTCAGACTCCACACCCTGTGAACCCTAACCTCTGACCCCTGATCGTGTGTCCCAGTGTGCCTCCTTCTCCTTATCTGATCGTTCATTGGCCATTTTGAGCCTTTTATTTGTTTGGGATATTCCTGTCCAACAAAACAAATGGCAATAGCATCGTTCACACAGGAGAACAAAGCCATATAGAGACTTTAGTAACTTGGGGCTAAATGCTGGGGGGGTGGGTGTTTGGGCTATGGAGAACCTTCAAGATACCTATCCAAAATGACCTGCCTGCTTCTGTTGGATTAGACAATTGTGATTCAAGAATTTTTTTTTTTTCTCTGAAAGACAAAAGTGGGAAAATCTGAAGGGTTTTCTAACTCAAAAGCGTTGCATGCTTCCTCCTCAAACCTGTATCCTCTTCCAAGTGAATCTATTTATGAATCGAATGAGTGCATGTTTGTAACAGACAAAACCTAACCTCCTGGTGTTATCGGTTTCTCCTTTTTTTTTTTTTTTTTTTTTGTGCTAAAGAAAAAAAATGCCACTGTTTTTCGGAAGGAAGTTTTGCTTTTTGAATCCTCTTGTAAGAGAGATGCAATAATAAATCCACAACCTTAACTTTTTTCACATTACCTAATGGTGGCATTTTTCAGAGTATGAGTATGTTAGTTTACTTTACAATTTAGAGAATGAATGGAGTAGTATTATGATCTTGTTATGCGATAAAGTTATTACAATTGAGCTCCGGCTCTAATTTCAGGATTAGCAAGATGTGGAAATAGTATTACTCTGCCACTGCCAAATTTAGTTGCAAAGTTAGCTATTCTACTCCGCTCAGTCATGTGCGGCCATTACAGTGCTATACGAATGAAAGCTATTTTTGTTTATTTTTGCAAATCCACTGCTCCTCCTGTCGCTTTCATTCGTCAGCGTTTTTTCCACATTTATTGCGGAAAAATAAAATGTATATTCACTTGTTTGGTGACAGCCTATGCAAAGTGAACATCTGCTATGCACTCGCCAGATGTTCACTGTGTATCGATAGGTTATCCTCCATAGATTTAATTTAATTTTATTTTATTTGTGTGCGTGTGTGTGTGTGGGAGTATCATAGTGCATGTCGACTTCAGCCCCAGCCTAAAATGACAGTTACAACAGGAAAGAGTTTGAGATGATCAAACATTGTTCTTGTTCTGACAGTCGTCTTACTGCTCAGATGCATATGATTGGTGTTTTGACAGATCTCCTTTTCACAGTCGGATGTTAGGGCTGTTTGTGTTTGTTTGTTTGTTTGTTGGTCCTTTTTAGACAGAATTGGTTAACATAAGCAGGAGCAGACAGGATACTATCAGTCTCGCTCTATTATAGGATTTACAGTTTTTTTTTTGTTTTTTTTTTCCTCATACCTTCATTATGTTCTCCTTGTGTTTTTGAACCAACAAAGAAAAATTCCAAAACTGTAAAGATAATTTTGTTTAGACATGCCCCGTGGCCAAGTTAATTTGCAACTGATGAGAAGAAAATGCCTGCTTTGGTTCAGAGTAGTGAAAAATGGGAACCATATTTGGGCGACAAAAGTGAGAAGTGGGCAATATAGTCGTCACAGCCAGAGAGAGCTGGGATCTGGATGTGCAGTCACTCGCAGGCGAGATGTTGAAAACCTGTGCTGCTCTTGTGTTTTGCCCCTCGTTCTGGCTGGGCGCTAGTGTTCATTCCTTGCTCTTCCTCTTAGAACAAAATAAGGAAGTGGACATTTTCTTCTCAAGCTGTGAAATGGAGTGTTTATTATCAGTTGATTGCATGCAGTTCACTGAAGGGAAGTTGTGTAAAAGGCCACAATTCACATTTCAAACAGGCTATACACACACGTACAACACAAAGTAGCATGGAAGTGCACAATGGTAACGCACTGAAATTTACACCGCTCCTTCCCACAGGAAAAAAAAATAAATAAAAATTTAGCGTGTCAGTGACTGTTTATAAAGCATGCATGGTTGGTGCCAAACATTTTCTTGTGCCACTGATTTAAAGTGCAAAGGGTCATGGTCACTGTATTCCCCTGCTGCCACTGTGTCGTCGTGATTCAGATTAACAATGCCCTAGTTTTCTGAATCATTCAAACAGGAAATAGGAGAGGACTCTGGTCAGTGCAGTGACTTAACCAATTTTTTTTTTTTTTTTTTTTTTTGGGAGGGGGGGGGTTTATTTATGTCGCTTTACACTGGTCTTGTTTAGCTGTGAAAAAAGAACAAATGATGGTTCATTAATCATCATCTTATTTATGACATTAATTTATGGGATTTTTGAATGCATACTCTATCAAACACTGGTCATTTGAAGCCAATGACTAGGCACATTTATATTTTTCCCTCTGAAATTTTCTTTAGTGTTTTTTTTCCCCTCCTTTTATTTTACAGCAATACACCTTTCTTTTTTTCTTTCTGTATGTTCTAAGTATTTTTTGCCAATGTCTGCTGTCTTTAGAGCGGGTGTTTTTAATTTAACCATGACTGCCAGGTTTCCTTGATGTTTTGTTTTTGCTTCTTGTTAAACTGGATAGAAGACAGTTGATTTAACACTGATCCTGGAACCTTTTTGTTGCCAAAATGGATGTACAGCTGGGGTATCGAAGCTAAGATGGATGCATTCCCCATGTACTGTAGAATTTTGTTGAAACTGGTTTAATCATTTTTACACGTGTATTTTATGGTTTATGTTTAGATATTCAGATTAATTAGTCACAATTGAAAGATTAGCCCTCAGTTTCATCACAGAAATACTGCCATTCACAACACATGCTTCCTATGGGATGTTTGGAACATTTGTTCATCACTGAAAAGCTGGAACAGACTTAACTCATTTACCAGACTTATAATTTAGTTGAGTATAGGGATGACTGCAGTGAAATTACGGGGAGATTAGTTGAAGAAGAATTGTCATCACTCTTTCTGTAGCACTTGGAAAAAGTTTCTGTTGAAGTGACTCTGAATCTGTGAGTTTATCTAAGAATGAGCTACCTAATAGTTTTTGGGGTTACAAAAAAAAACAAGAATCCCAAATCCCAGTTGCTTCTTTGCTCAACAGCTCTCGTTTTGAATATTGAGTATTTTAATCTCAAAATTCTGTTGCAGTTACTATATGGGTATGTTGAACATTTTGTTGCATTTGACAAAGCTGCCAACCCAGTATCAGTCTGTGTCAGTTGTCTGCCATGTCTGTTGGATGACACACCTTTTGGTTTTTGTATGCTAACCTCTGTTGATAAAATGTTTATAAGATTTATTTTCGCCAAAGATATGCAATTGCATTATATATGGTATTACAAAAATATTAATAAAAACCTGTTCTTGTTAATACTGTTTGTATCTTTTTTTTTTTGTTTGTTTTAATTTGAGAAAAGCTGCCACTGAAGAATGTTCATTACTCACATTTCTGTCCTGAAAACTTCAACAAGAATACCACCATTCTGCTTAAGTGCTCTTCACTGCTTACATTTTTGATCAACATTGCCACCTGCTGTGAAGGCCTCGAGATTAAAACGATGTGCATATGCTTTAAAATAACTACCTCTCCATGTGGTTAGGTTTTCAGTTTTCACATGACCATGTTACAGCTGGCAAATATTTTCCACCAAATCCAGCAGTTCGGTGTTGTTTTGATTGGACAAACTGTGATCAACACAACATGTGGCAGCTCGACCGCACATTCAATTTTTCTTCTGTGTGTCTTTTGAATGCGCTAACATGGCAGACTGCCAGAAATGCACCTCACATTAATGTAGATTCCAGGGCTGTACCAGTTATGGATGCATCATCAGATGTCCTAACGACACTCTTCGGTGTAAGTTAATTAGTCATGGAGGACTGTGGGATGAACACAGTGTGACCCTGAACAAGGGCTTGTCTGACTAGCCTCAGGCCTATTGGCACAGCTCTATTGTTCAATAGAGTCCTGTGTGTCGACTGGAAGAGGGGGGCTTCTCCCTACTGACTGCCTCAATTCAGCTGAAAATCAGAGCAGCATCACCCCCCCCCCCTCCCTTCCCACACGGCCCTAGCAACCACGCCACGCCGACAGTTACTAAGCAACCAGACAATGCTGGAGCCACTGGCTGTGGCGTGCGTGTGAGAGTTTGTGTTTCGCCTGTATGCATTTAAGATCAGGAATAGTAAGAGCAGCAGAGGAAATGTTTTACTGTCACAATATTTAACAAAGCTGTGCGTTACTGAGTGCTTTGTGTCTTATACAGCATTTAACAGATGAATGAAACCACATAGTTGGGGTTTCTTTAAATTGTAATACTATGTGGATCATTGTGGATTAGATTACATTAATCGTGTAGGATTTGAGCGGTGATGGTTGCATTAGTGACATGTCACTTCACTTCCAGTCTAAATGAGGTCATGTCAGCTTTAAAGGGGAAACTGACTATCGGTGTAGAAACCAGCTGTTTTTGTTCTTGCAAATATGCTTCACCACTCTCGAAGACAACAGCAAATAATTAACCCGTGACAATACAATGAATTATTTTTAACTGCATTTCATCCATTGAGAGAACTAAAAGAAGAAGAAATTATGTTGTAATCATAGTAATAATAATTTCAATCACATCTGAAAGTAGATTCAAATGAAATTAATAATTCTGTTTATTTTTTATAGATATTTTAATGGATATATTCCTACATATATATACATTTAAACAATATTTGAAGATGTTATAGGTTAAAAATAAAATAAAATGAAATATTTTTTATTTTTTGTTCTCTTTAATACAATATAGACATGTATCATATTTTTGTATGTATATATTGTCTGAAGTAAACAATGAATTTTATTTAATTGAAATTGAAATTAAATATATTTTTTATAATATTTCTCAGTACATCTCCAACCACTAGGCGGCGCCCTGCTAATTCTACGGCACTACTTTTCCTCTTCTGTGAACTCTGACCCTTGTACGTATATTTTTGGCCGGAGCTTATCGAGGATTGTACGGGTTGGAAAATGAAAGTATTCTGCCATGTGAATGGATTATCAGTGCCGTTTTGCTAGTTGAGCAGTAGTTACTGTCTTTCCTTAATACCATTTCAACCACACCGCGTTACACGGCTCCTGTCAGATTACACTGACGGAGCCCGGATTTGTTTTGCTAGGTGGCTATTAGCGACATAGCTAGCATGCATAGTCAGTGCTAATAGTGCTAATTTAAAAAAAAAACTGACAAGTGAGAATAACATCCGGCTTTGCTTATATCAGATGACTACCAGCCTGTTCTTGCTCCGGTACTGATGACTGTCCCTCTGTCACAATGTATCTGAAGTCAGTTTTATTAAGTAACGGAACAAGCCGCCCTGAAGTAGTTAGTTAATGACAACACTGAGCTAGATAACCTGCTAGAGCTAGCTAGCCAGGTTACAGCTCACCGCAACCATCGTCAACATTTCAAGCATCTCTTAGAGGAAAGAAAGGTTTCGGGCAAGCTAACTTGAAACCATTACCTTGTCGACTGGGGATAACATTTCAAGCGACAATGGCTAACGTTACAGACCTACAAGCAAAATACAGCAAGCTGGCTCAGGAGTATTCCAAGGTAAACATATAACCTTGTGTTGTTGTTGTTGTTGACATTACAAGTTTAACAAATGTGTCATGAGGCACGTTATTCCTGGAAAGTATGAATAAAACTCAATAAAACACTGCACACGTACGACACTCTTAACTAAGAGAGAAACAACTGAAGTCTGTGACAGACATGCACTCGGATGAATTATTTTAGAAACCATGTTTCTGCTTTAACTTATGTTTGATCTTTTTTCCACTGACATACCTTGTTTGCTTCTCTTTGTACTTTCCCTCCGTGTTTTACACGTGTTTTTTCATGTAACCATTTGTCTAGTGGTCAGTGGAATAAAGGCTCTATAAAAAAAAAAAAAAAACATGTATGAAATAAGTAAATAAATAAATCAGCATGTCGACTATGTTGGTGTCAGCTCTGCGTTTAGTACTACATCCATATAATTACCCTGAATGTCTCAGTTTTATTAAACTTTAAACAAGTGTAAAACATTACCAATAGTGAATTAGTCAATGGGTTACACTAAAATCCCTTAAAAGCCTGTTTCTTCTGTCACTGACTAAAGGTGCCCTTTTCTGAATGTGTCAGCTGACTTTATGGGGTGAGAGTTCTGTTTCCTGTTCAGTTCCTTTAGCCAAGCACCATATCTTACTCAGGAAATGCTGACAATGCAACTGTCACACAACCGCTCTCCCAATGAAACTATTTGTGTAAAGCCAGAGGATTTTCAGTGAAAAGCATAAACATTTGGATCTTTAATGCAACAACAGACCAGCGAACATTCTAAAAGAGATGCTATGTGTGAAATGCAGGGGTGAAAACTAACAGTATGATTGCAGAAAGATGGACTGATAAATTATTGGTAGCAGCAGAACATGGCTCCAACAATTGCTAGTATTTGGTTTCACTTTTAGAAAATCTCTGGTAAAATAACAGTTTTTTTATGGTTTGTGCCATATTCAGTTATGCCAGTATATGTAGACCCTATTACTTTGACTTACATATTAACTAGAAAAGCACTCTGAGCGCGCAGACCTCCGCCAACTGTTCGCAGGGTTTTCTTGAAGGTACTGCTGGGATTTGAACCCGGGATCTCCTGTTTAC
>JAPTYR010000008.1:15087241-15102532 GCA_029814505.1 Siphamia roseigaster | reverse complement strand
TCATCAAAATCCATCCATAAGTTTTTGAGTTATCTTGCTAACACACAAACAGACAAACAAACTCCAGCAAAAACATAGCCTCTTGGCGGAGGTAATTAATAGGTATCTAGTTTCTATTAAAGCCAAAGATAGTTCCAACAGTGTTTTAGTTTTGTCAGGAGTTAGTGGTGATATCCTTCAATAAATCAGCTCTATGTTTTTCCTGTTCTAAACTATTATAATCATGCCAGCCTTTCAAAATAAAAACCAATCTGTTGTAGTAATGCATATAATATCTGTGGATAGTTACTCTAAGGTTAAAAATAATTGGAGAATAATGTGTTTCAGGTTTTTACTTCATAATCACATCATGGGAGCTCACATTGACCTTTGTTTCGAAGTAAAACTGTATTGTTAACTATTTTCACAGCTCCGGGCCCAGAATCAAGTGCTGAAGAAGGCAGTTGTGGACGAACAGGCCAATTCTGCCTCATTAAAGGTAGAATCACTAGGGTTGTCACAATATTGACATTTGAATTGATAACTAATTGTTTCGCACCTAAACACAGTTAATGATGATATTGTCTAGTCTGTTGACTTAAGGCCACCACTGTAGTATGAATTTGATAATTGTGTAATTATGCTCAGACAGTATATGAAGACTGAAACTAAAACCTATAGTACTACAACTGAAGACATAACAGTACAGATTGTAAATTTAACAGAAATAATTAGTCTGATGTGTTATCCGCTATATTTATTTTCACCCTTATCAGGAACAACTGAAGCAGAAGGACCAAAGTTTGAGGAAGCAGGAGCAGGAGATGGACAGCCTCAGCTTCAGAAACCAACAGCTGGCCAAGAGGGTGGAGCTGCTACAAGAGGAGCTCGCTGCCAGTGAAGCCAAAGGGAGAAAGGGGAAGGTGATCATGAGGGGGCTGTATAAGGGAGTGGCTGCACAGTGGTTACACACTGAACAGGATCCACTGATTGTAGTTTTAACATGTTAAAATACATGTGTAAAAGTTGCATTAATCATTAACGGTCCTTGTGTTATCTCTGTTTGTCTTCTCCAGAGTAAAGGAGACTCACCGTCTCAACATGGCCTGCAGACCCAGAGTGTATTTGATGAAGACCTGCAGAAAAAAATAGAAGAGAATGAGCGACTTCATATCCAAGTATGAACGCACATAATTCATATCGACTCTGTTGTGATGTGTATACATTATTGTAAGCAACTGTATTTAAAGCTTCATCTCTGCCATTATTTTTTCATTCAGTTCTATGAAGCAGATGAGCAACACAGGAGACAGGAAGCTGAACTAAGGACACGACTTACTGAGCTAGAGAAAGACTCTGAGCAACACCAGGCTGTTGTGGATGGACTCACCACTAAGTACATGGAAAATATAGAGAGGCTACAGGGCGACAAGGCACGCTTAGAGGTGAGTGGGGGGGGAATCCACGGACGAAGAGGAAGTTATGCTTTGTTTACTGTCCCTGTCAGTTTCAATAAATACATTGTACAGCATTTGTGTCTGTTCTTTTGTGACAGATAAAAGCACAGATGCTTGAGAGGGAGGCAAAAGACTGCAGAATGCGGACAGAAGAATGGTATATCTTTTTATATTGCAATTTAAGAATATTTTAATACAGTAATATGGATTCTCTATCAGAAAGGATTCCTGACATGTAATGTGTAGCTTTTCTGTCATAAACTCCAGAACATGAGAATCGTGTCATTGTCTGGAGTTGCTCTTTCTATATCTGTTCTTTCACGTGTCCATGTTGGTTGTATTCTATCTGGAAATTTGGTTTAAATGACTGGTGTTTTCTGGTCAGAGCGTGTACTGAAGGAGCTGGAGTAGCTCCTTTAGCACAAGACTTTTACATCAAGCCAGGGCAAGGAGGGCTTCCACAGGTCATTCCTCCCCACAGCCATCAGACTGTACAATAGCGCTCAATAACCCCAAACATAAACTTATAACTATCGTGCAATGCAATGTAAATATGAATGAATGGATTTTATTTAAATTATACAAAATGAAAAGAAACATATACATAAAATAAAACACACCCAATTTACACAATTTGTAACTGAAAAAGGCAGAAGCTGAAGCCAGAGGCTTATTTCTGCTTCTCCTACTTGTGTCATAACTAGCACAGTAACACAAAGTGATCTACATTTCTTTTCTAAAGTCACTCACAGATCATTGTACTTTCATACCCATTAATAATCAGACAAACTAAAGCTTTTTTAAAACTCGATAACGAGCTACATAATTTCACTTCATCCTTCAGTTGGTTCCATAATTTCACACCAATAACAGACACACAATGATATTTAACATTTGTTATGACTTTACACGTTTTAAATACAAACATTCCTCTTAACTTAAAATTCCTTTGTATACAAACAGGAAGACTCTTGTTCTTTTATTTCCATTGTTTTTAAATATACAATATCAGGAAATTTTAATAAATCAGATTCGACACACAGTGGATTACTTAACTGAAGATAACCAGCTTTATTTGTGACTGATAGCTTTTTATTTTAAGTTTGATTATAGGGTTCATGTTAGTTTTATATATATATTGCCCCAAATTTCCACACAGTATGTCATATATGGCTTGAAATATGAAACTTGAGTTTGAGGGCAGTAAATGTGCCTGGTGATCATGTGATGTTTAATTACCACTGCTTCTGATTCATCACACATGTTGTTAAATCATAAATATGTTTGCTTCCTGTGTCCCTGCCCCTGTTCATACTTAAGTTCATCCAGCTAATGTCCAAACATTGCACTAGGGAGCTGATAGGGTATTGGATAATGTTTGAGTCAGTATAGGCAGACATCTTCACTCACATGTGTCCATACAGCCCATCATACTGTGTGATGTAAGGACAACATCCAGAGTTTGCTTCAAGCATAGAAGTAGTTATATATATAAAAAACACAAGTGACATTTTGTTTCTCCTTTTGTTGTTTGCAGTCAGCAGCAGTTGAGGCGGTGTCAGTCAGAACTAAACAGACAAGTGAAACAGAGCAGCAGTGTTATTCAGGAGAAAGTGCCCTTCAATGACACCAGTGAGTATCTGGCATGAAGCCCCTTGGACAAAAATGATCTGCCACGGAGCAGACATTTATTTTAGAACATTCTTGTCTGAGTCACCGATACCACAACAACCTCTTGCACCGGAGTAAGTAGTGTAACATTGCACCAAATTGTAATATTGCACGGTAAGAGGCAGCAGGATAAACCATTTAAGCACTGTTTTTCCTGCACTCTGCTCTTGTTAAACTACCATACTCTTATGTCCTGCAGAATTTAGTGACTACAACAGCTTAAATGTGCCACCACACAATCGAAGGCACCAGGTAAGTGAAAATTAATTTTCTTTGGGAATACTGGTGTCTTGTAGAATTACAACTTAGGTCTGTAGTCCAAAGAGCATTGTGCAGTTTCATCAAGATTGCATATTTTCAAATGGCAATTTGAATTTATTAAAGATGCAACAAATAGTAGTCACTGTGATAATTATTTGCAGATGCTTATGGATTTAAGGAAATGTAGGTTTTGTGATTTTAAATATTGGTGTGTGACTTTTGTTCTTTTTTTTTTTTATTTAGCTTAAGGCCCGGGATGTCGCGGGTCAGGCCCTCAGCTTCATTCAGGATCTAGTGGCAGCTCTGTTGAACTTCCATACGTACACAGAACAGAGAGTGCACATCTATCCCTTGGATTCCTCCATTGAACCCATCTCTCCTCTTAACCAGAAGGTGGTGCAACTGATCATCTCTTAAAAAATGGCAATCATTAAACACATACTGGACGCTTTCTCTAAACTATGTATACTTTCTTTTTTACCTAGTTTTCTCAGTATCTACATGAGAATGCAGCCTATGTGCGCCCCCTGGAGGACAGTTTTCTACAGTTGCACCAAAGTATCACAGAGGATACTGTCACAGTACTGGTGAGTACTTTCTCAACAGGGATATGCTATAGAATTGTTAAATATTTTTGTACATACTTAAAAAAAACAACAACATTGTAATTGCAGGAGACTGTGGTCAAGCTCAAGAACTTTGCTGATAATTTCTCCTCGTACACCCACTTTCTACAAAAGATTCTTCCCTACCAGCTGAAAAGGTCAACATTGTGTGTGTTTCTGTGTGAACAGAAATGGAGTGGAGGAGGCTGTACTGATGTCTATCTTTGTTCTCATTCCAGCTTGGAAGAAGAGTGTGAGGCCCCTCTTTGTACAACTGCCCTTACTATGAAAAACCAGGAGCTGCAGGGTGATATGAAGAGAGTAACTTCTGTGTTTGAGAAGTTGCAAAACTACATCAACCTTTTGGCCTTACCAAGTAGGTCAACATTTGAGCTTTTTTTGTGTCACAAACAAAACTCAAAAGGCCCCACAACTTCCTGTTGAAAGAAGAGAGAAATCAGGAACAGACTTTTTTTTTTTAACCCTAACCCAAAAAAATAAATGGCTGTGAAATAACAAAATATATTTACTTTACAAATGCATGCATTGTTTTTCAGGTGTGCAACAGGATGCCCTGCCACAGACCAGCACCTCTGCTGTTTTCACCCAGCTGGCTGCCTTTCTGCACAGTCTTCACGATGCCATTAAAGGTGAGCAGCGCTGTGAGCTGTTTTGACCGGGAGCCATTTGCAACCAGCATGACACAGCACAATGACTCCCTCTTATAACTGCTGAGCTCACCCCACCATTTGTAAAAGTCAGATTATGTTTTTGTTTCCATAATACCCAACAGCTAGTTTTACTGTATGCGGAGTAAATATCCAGAGGCTTCAGTGTAGCGTCATTCACATTGAGACATCCAGGGGGAGGTATAATTTTGTACTCTGAGGCAATGAAGGTTTACTTTTATATAGTTTGTTCTTAAACTGTCTTGAAATGTCTTTTTTTTCCACACTTCATCTTTGTATATACATGTGCTTATGTTGTATATCAGCCATGTCATCATACAGTCACAGAAAAAAAATATTAGCCCACCCTTGTTTTCTTCTATCTCTTGTTCATTTTAAAGCCTGGTACAACTAAAGGTACATTTGTTTGGCAAAATATAATGAAATCAAGAAAAATAGATCATAGTAATTTAATTTCAGAGATTATATCTTGCCATTTTCCATGGTTTTCTTGATAATAACCAAAATCACTTCAGTTCTTACATCAGTAGCTCTGGAATTATACTGCAAAAACCAGTGCTTTTAGGAGGTATTTCATATTTTCTTTTCTGTCTGTTTTAGTCACTTGATACACACAGGACTTGGTACTTTGATTGGTTAACCATTGATTTCCTTGACTTTTGATGATCTAATAATTTTTTTGCAACTGTATATGTACCCAAATATAACTGGTCAATCAGTGCAGTGGAGTGCACTTGAATTCAACAGATGCCGTTACTTGTGGTTCTCCTTTGTATGTTTAGAGATGTCAAAGCACTACAACCAGAAGGCTGCCTTAGAGCAGGAGCTCCCCACTGTCACCCAGAAGCTCTGTACCACCACAGAGTGCCTGGTCGGATCTCTGAGCTCTCTTACCAGCAGCACTGGCAAGGTACAGTCAACAGGGGGCAGGCAGCAGCTACTTTCATGTTCCCTCTAAGCAGAGCATTCAGGCAGATTGTTTTTTTTTGTTAGCTATAACACATTAAGGTTTAATTGTAAGTAGCAGAGAATTTTTACTGCAACTGGAACATGTTGGTAATTTGCCACTAATGTCATAACACAATACAGCTGGACTCAGGTGGGCAGCAGTTAAATGTTCACAGATACTGTCCAAATTACCATATGTACAGCTGCTCCCCAGTCAGACTAAAGGATAAATGATTTCTCTTTGTGCAAGTGAACTGTTGGCCAGGATGTGTGCGCTGATGAGAGGCACAGTCCGGTGGGCTGCAGCTTTGAATAACTTGCTGGCACATGTTTTGTGGAATGAGCTGCATTTTGAGGCTGATCATCTCTGTCGGCAAAAGGATAATTGCATAGACATTTATCATCCTGGACAGTCAGTGGTAGAATCATCTCAGCAGTAAACTCACACTGGTTAATTTGTGGGTAAATGGAATGCTGAATATCTACACTGAGACGTGTAAGCCTCGTGTTTTTTTTTTTAACTAAAGAGGTCATGAAGAGATGAGAAATAAACACATTTTTCTTGCAGATTGCCACTTTCTTCAGCAACAACTTGGACTTCTTTACATCATCAGGCTATAGTCCAAAAGGCTGCACAGCAGCCCTCAACCCCATGCAAGCAGAGAGTATGCTGGCCAACAAAAAGAAAGCAGCTGCTTATATTCATGCACTCAGAAAGGTTAGTGTATGTTTGAAATCTGGGCAGGGCTGAACAGAACAGAAATATCCAAATAGCAGCTGATGTAATTTATTGATTAAAAGTACAATCTGTATGTATGCATTATAAATGGGGTTTTGTGGAGATACAGAAACACCAGCTACAAGCAGACATACACTTGAGAAAAACTTCAGTGAAAATGGAAAGCAAAATGTACTATTCCCACTAAATTTGAAACTCATATCACTGTCAAAAACCACGATTCTTTTGTTTTGTTTTGTTTTTTTGCTGGTTGATGTTGAGCACTATATCTTGGAATTCTTATGTCTCAGCTGGTGACAAAGGGCAAGCTGGCATTCTGCTCTTTCAAAATTGTCTTATTTTCACAATTTTCTTTGAATTTTGTAATTTTTAGAAAAGTGAGAAAGTGGTGTATTTTTCATTGCTAAATGGGTATTCTTTTAGAATCATTCTGGTTTTTTTTTCTCTCCTTCAGCCCAGGCCACAGTCTGTTCCATACAGAGAAGCTCTGTCAAACCGTCGTATTCTCACCAGCTCCACTGAGAGTAGAGAGGGCCTCACTCAGCAGGTAAGACCTTGGATGAAGATGTTTTTTTACTTCTTTTATTTCTGTAATTTCTCATTCACCCATGATTATTACCCCGCTCGCTGAAAGGGGCAAGGGCTATTGCTTTTGGTTTATTTTTTTGTTTGTCCATCTGTCTGTTTGTCAGCAACTTTACCCAAAAACTACTCGACCAATTTTCTGGAAATTTTCAGGAAAGGTGCAAGGTGGTCCAGAATAGATCCCATTAAATTTTGGTGAATGTAGGTCAAAGGTCACAGCCACCAAAAATGTGTTTTCACAATTGCAAGAAATAGGGCAAATCAAGTAAAAATGTTTGTGAAGGGTGGGGTTTGTTGTGCCTTATTTCTAAGTATTTTTAAAGAATGATTTGATCCAGTGAAACACTCCCAATGCATTTTCATGTAAACCATTTAACCAAGTATGAATCAGTGAAACAGGCACACTTTGAAACATTACCACATGCATGGCGTGTGCTTATTAGGCCTTCGTTTTCGTTAGGACCATTTTGCAGCAGTAAAAGAGGAGCAGAAAACAGATTCTGAAAGATAAGCCATGTGATTCACACCCAGTCCCAACTGAACGATGGGGTCTGGAGCAGCATAGCCTGAAATGTAGCTCTGTTCCGCATGGATTGGTCATGCAGTCTTCCTAATTTCTTCCTAAACACTGTTGTCCTTTCAATTATCCCTTTGCTCAACCCCCCTCCCACAAGCTCACTGTCCTATCCTCTCCTCTCCCTCTTGGCCACCTTAAGGTGCAGCAGAGCCAGGAGAAGATTGCACGCCTGGAGCAGGAGAAGGAGCACTGGCTCCTGGAGGCCCAGCTGGGGAAAGTGCGGTTGGAAAAGGAGAACCAACGCATTGCGGACCTGGAAGCCCAGCTTGCAGCAGCTCTAGGGGGAAGTCCGAGCTCTCAAACAGCTGCTGCCAGCACGCTTGCACAGAGCTATGAGGAAGCAGAGACAGAACACAAAGCAGCAGGAAAAGAGGCGACACTATGCACCAGCCTGGTACTGTCGCACTACTGACTTCTGCACATGTTTGGTTTTGCTTGCAGAGGATGTTGTTGGCCCATGGTGTGGTTGTCTGGTTTACTTTAACAAAGGGAGTATTATCGTTCTTTCTTGTAGCTCCCACGCTAAGCAAGTTTTTGCTTAATAAAATTTGACTTACAATCTGCTGATGTGGCAGAATCAAAGAATACCGATGTTTATGCAAGTCAGGACAAAGTTCAATGCACCGATAATCCACAGCTGTATCTCAGTAGTCAGTGTTACTTAGTAATTTCAAATATTTGACCTGTCATCAAGTCTTTAACTTATTTTTTTCTATGTTTTGTTACCACAAGGTTGGCATGCTGTGCACAACACCTTCAGTTGAGCATGTAAGTTCTACATATACTTTAACGTAATTCATTTGTTTAGGTGAAAACTTATTGCATGGGGGAAAAACAGATCCAGCTGAATTTCTAACACTGGAAGAGGGAAAAAAAACCTATCCTTCTGGATGTCGTCTGTGTTTGCAGGTGGGAGATGAGGAGTCCAGGGAGCAGCTGATAAAGACTCACTATATGGTCCGAGTTGGAGAGCTCACCACACAGCTCCAGATCTCAGACAGTAAAGCTGTGCATTTCCACTCTGAGGTGAGAGAAGCCCTCAGCTTGTTGTTAATGTCAATAACATCCTCTTAAAGGCAAACAGATCTTTTCACAAACAAATATGGAAACTCTTAGATTACAAGACCTGCTTGGGAAAAAAAAGTCCAGCTATATTTTAGTAAAGAACAGTCAGCCTTTTTCCTTCTTCTTTTCCTTCACAACTATTTTTGTATGCTTCTTTAATTAGTTGAGAGAAGGAAGAACAGAAGCAGAAGGAGAAGTTTCCGCTTTTATTATATCTCGGTCCTGGTATTTGTAAATGCCTCTGCAGTTCCGTCTTACCTATTTGAGTGTTGTCTTTTTCCTAAGAAGCCAACACCTAATATTTTTAGTATTATGGTGAGGCTTGATCTGAAAGAAGGCACTTGTCTAAGTGACATCTTGTCACACTGGGACTAACCGCCTTGCCAGTCATCTTCATTTTGTATCATAGCAACTGGAGTGCAGCTGATCTTGAGTCAGTGTCTTGAGCAAACTGTCACTTTTTTAAACCGTGCTTTTACCTTTAACGCAGTCTTCAAATAAATCCATTCCTCAAAGACATATCCTCCCTCATTGCCACTTTTGAAGCGGATTTGTAAAGAATAGAACTTGTGAATTCCAGCTCTCAAGGGGCAGCAGTCTTTTACTTTTGTCTTTCCCTTTCTAGTGTCGTGCTCTGGCCAAGCGATTAGCCATTGCAGAAAAATCACGGGAGACTCTGAGCGAAGAGGTTAAACTGGCTAATCAGAACATCACACGCTTGCAGGTAAACATGGAGGCTCAATAACAAAGAGCTAAGTATAGACTCCCAACATTTTCTCACGGCCGCATCTCACTGTCACTTTGCCACAGGATGAGTTGGCGACGACGAAGAGGAGCTACGAAGACCAGCTCAGCATGATGAGCGATCACCTGTGTAGTATGAATGAAACCCTGAGTAAGCAGAGAGAGGAAATTGACACACTGAAGCTGGGCAACAAGGTACACGCTTTTGTTGTCTGCTTTTTACTCTCTGTTAAAATTCGAGCTCCTGTCAAGAATCCTGCTTTCTAAAATTTTCTGACTTTCTCTCCAGTTAGTGTTCACCTGTCACCATCTGTCAGTTCCCACATAAAAACATCATTGAAGCAAAGTGATGAAATTCTGTTCTCAGGGAGTGAAAAGGATCATGTTTTGGGTGTGAAATGCACTATTCTAAAGTTTCTGTTAGTTCCGAAGTACGTTTGGAGGTCATACGCAGTATTGCGGTTGCAGCCGGGTCTGATGGGAAAAGCACCTGCTGGAGACATCTGAAAAAGACATTAACCAAGGGCCACTGAGGTGTAGGGGCCTGTTTGAAAGCGGCATGTTCCTACATGCGTACACACAGATGCGCGCTTTGTTGGGAAGTTTCAGGACAGAGCTTGTTTGTGATGTAAAGGTAGTGATTTTCTCCCGAAGACCAGGAACAGGCACTGACATGTACATTTTTTTTTAACAAAATGTAAATGAGATGTTGACTGTCCAGACTTGTGGCACTTAAATGTAATCCATCACCTTTACACCAACTTTATATAACCAAACTTTTTTTGTTTTCTTCAGGCAAATGCCAAAAAGAACAAAGGTCGCTAGAGTTGCCCTCCTGACTGTGGTTCCATTTGGCATCGCGATGGAAGATCTGGACCTGGTACTAATGCTACCACCCTCACTAAAACAACAGGATGGCTTCATGAGCCCTCTCACACAGTGGCAATACAAATAAACTGTTTGGGGATTTCAAAACGACTGAAGAATGACCCTTTTTTTTTTTTTTTGTTCTCATTCTCCTCATCATAGCACCAGTTGCAACATAATGAAATTAGCTCAAAATGCTCTATGGAACTATAATGGAAACTGCTGCTTGACCTTAGGGCCAGAGCAACGTGGGAGTGAAATTTATTTTCCCCAAAATGGACACAGAACGATGCAGAGTTGGAGTTGATTGTTCTCGCTGACGTCAAGACTTGAAGACCAAACCCTGTTGATCAGCGCGTGTTCTTTTACTGCTTAATTTCTGTGACATTGGTTAAACTGCATTTCTAACTGCTTATCTATGGTAGGAGTGGGTAGAATAAATGTTGGTGTGACTGTTTGCTGAGGAGTGACTGTGGCACCAGGATTTACATGTCAGCATTGTTTTACTTTTTTTTTTTTTTTTTTTTTTTCAAATAATAAAATTTGACATAATTTGTGACGTTGATTCAAATGGGTTGTATGTCTGCATACAGCCAGGTGGCCCTTCTAAACAAATATATCACAAACTTCAGTTAAGAAGGGCTTTAAAATGTGAACACTTAAAACCAACACTTGAATCCATTCCTCGTTAAAAAAAAAAAAAAAAAAAAAACCTATTCAGTGGAAAAGGAGAGAAGAAAAGATGTCTGCCTTGAAGCACTGACTCACTGTGTTTACGTAGAGGAGTGGGGTTGAATGGACATGTCGAAGCTCGTAAAACGCTGTCAATCTGTCTCTGTAAAGTTACTCTGTAACAATAGTTGTTTTTTTTTTATCACCAAAGTATGTGTTAATGTGCACTCAGAAGCCTGGTGTAGCACAACATTATTATTCTCATGTAATATGAACGGATAAAAAGGATTAATGTGAATATACACTCATTTGAAAACATAAGTGTATTGTATCATTTCTTTAAAAAAAAAATCTATACAAAAGGCATTTCTTCTGATGTTACAAGTGTTTATTTTCCCAAAACTTTAGAAATATGATCTGGAAATTGCAGAACCAAGTATCTGGTTCTTTGAGCGTCTCCTATGAGGCTAAGACTGAGATGTTTTGAGGGGTTGGCCCATACTGTAACTGGTGCTTAGACCTGATTCATGACTCACAGCAGAGTACAGTAAAGGTTTACAGTACATCAGGACCTGTAGCTTGTAGTGACATGAAGAAGGGAAAGCAGAAAAAGCCCATCAGTGGTTATGAGCAGTTCATTCAGACCTCTTATTTGCCAGTGTACACCTGCCAGTGACCCCCTGAACTGTTAAAAATAACTTATATTCTCACAATGTAACCAGTTCAAAAGCACATAAATATGTGAAACAAAATAAAGAGCTCGCTCAACATTTAAATGCGTCAAATGTTTCTTAATTTAACTTGATTGTTGCCATCTTTTTATGTTCTAACCCTAACCATGGTGTATTGTTGGTATCATTGTTCCCTTTCTCTGTGAAGACTTAATGCAGGCTGTGATTTTCAATCGCCTGTAATTTTAAAAGGACTGTCTTTAACACGCCCTAACCACTGGGAAATGAGGCAGCACCATTTAGCTGGACATATGGGAGCTAAAGGATAACTGATTGATGCCGTCACTTTGTTTTGCAATGAAAACAAATTGTGTCATATAGGTTTGATTCGCGATGCGTTTAAGTGCGCCTCGGACCCGACAGTGACGGGTAGTTGATCAAGAGAGTGGTGATAAAACAGTGAGGTTCTTGTTTGATGTCAAAATACTTGTATATATGGCTGTAGAATTCGCATTAAACATGTAAATTAAATAAATATATATATGTTTACTCCATACACGTATCTATGTACATTACATATTTTTCAAATAACACAGAAGAAATACGCCTTATAAAATCCCATCCCTTTTTCATAGTTATATGTTCCTCATTGTGAATTTATTCAGCTGCTTTTTTATTAATAAGATCAAATATAGTGTATTATTGCTATAGTCAATATATCAGTAATATTACATAATGGGTATTAGGTATATTATGCCACTGCAATCATTGCCATAATCATTTAAATTCAGATATTTATTTACTTTTGATGAAATGACCAGTTTTATGCATTTATTTTGTGAGAAGGTTTGACTTCTTTAAAAAAAAATGTGAAACTGAAACAATCAAATGACAAAAGTGTATTTGGATTCATGTGTTTCAATTAAACTACATGTTTTAGGCCTACTTCTGAAAAGTAATACTGATAAAAGCAAGAAAGTCTGTTCCTAGCCATTGTTCACCCCACAGTGTCCGTTCTCTGAACATGTCTGTTTAATCTGTGCTGACAGCGTCATTTCCGACGGTCGTGAAGGCGGCGGGGCTCCGGGTTCATTCCTGCAGTGTCCCGTTGGAGGACAGTCTGAACTCGGGAGGGGAAGCGCTTCGTTGCGCTGCTAAAACTCCCAGGATTTACACTCTGCCATTTTGAGGAAAACCGGTCGACATCAGAGTTCAAAGGAGTCTGGTTAACAGAAGTCATGACCTGAATGACCGCCTGCTTCTGTCATTTGGTGAGTGTTCCTCTGCTGTGTTTGTACATAAAGCTGTGGTTAGTTCAGGGGACGATACAAACCACGGAAAGTTGTTTAGCTTTGAGTAAATGTAGATTCTGTTCAACTGTGGCTGGTTGGTGGGTGAACGGGGTCTGCTTTAGTCCCGGAAAAGTGTGTAGAAAGTACAGTGAAGCAAAAGTAACGCGGAGTGACAACTTTGTCCAGGCTTTGCATCAAAACAATGGCGCGTTAGTGAACCGTGGAGTGGAGTGGAGTGGAGTGGGCCTCCGAGTCCGGGACATGGGCCTGGTGCTGCTGTGGATGACAGCATGCAGGGACTGTGGGCTTTCTCCTCTCCAAGTTTCTATGGGAAGCAAAAAAACAAACAAACAAACAAACAAAAAAAAACCCATGTTGTTTACCAGTAACTCGTGATTTTGTCTGGTATTTAGTGACCCCACGCTGCAAAAATGGGACTGAAGAGCAGCTGAGTAATGGAAGCTTTCAGAAACTAATGTTAGTGTCATTCACTGAAACAGCTGAATAACTTCCTGAGAAGTTTCTACTTTTTTTGCATGAAAAAAAAAAAAAATCAGGAATGAAAACGGTATGAAGCAGCAGTTTTCCAGATGCATTTCTATCTATTTATTTATTTATATCCTCCTGACACCCAGCAATGCTCTTTTGTCCTCTGTAGTGGACAAGAATTTCACAGCTTTACTTGAATAATAAATACAATAAAAATGTCCAATGAAAAGGACATTATATTGGAAAAAATACAAAAGTGTGTGTATATGTATGTGTATATATATATAAAACCCTGTTGCATCATTCTGTTTCCAATAAGGGTAATTATTTAATGTAAAATGGTGAATAAGTTTACTTACTGGGTGTCAGGAGGATATGAATGTTTTGGGTTTTTTGTTTGTTTTTTTTGTCCCCTAGTGGACACTTTTTTTTTTTTTAACTCATAAGGAACCAGTATGACATTTGTGTCAGTTCCAAATAAGATTTTCTTTATATTTTACCGTCCTTAAGTGATTTTGCACCATTTATTATTATAATATATTATAGCTGTTTTCTGTTTTTTCAATGAAAATCATGTATTTCCCCAAATAATTTTTTTCTTGTCCAGCATCATAACAGCAGAATGGGAGTCAGACTGCCTTTTGATGCTGAGCAAATTTGCTTTTCCAAGGGCCCTTGATTGTCTACTGCAGACCTGAGCAAAGTAAGGCCCAGGGGCCGCATGCGGCCTGATAGCTGGCCCTGCCCGGCCCACATGAGGTCATTGGCAAATTAAACGTCAATTAAATGTCTATCGTACAGACTTTGTTTTGTAGAATCTACTAATTTAATATTTTTTCGCATGTACTTTCTGTACTCAGCAACCTAGGTTATGCACTGATTGGTTTGTTGTTCAGTTTCAGCCCATTAAGATGTCAGCGTACACAGAAATAAATTACAGAAAGAAAGATTAAGAATGCAGAGGTTTTAAAAAGACATGGACTTCTAAATATTTCTTCACTGAAGTAAGAAAAAGAACTGAGATACACAAACAAACAAACAAAGCTACATTTATGGTTTTTCATGTAAAGTTAACATGGAGGGGGAAAAAAGGTAACATGGAGCTGGTTTTCAAAAAATCTATTTGTGAATATTCATTAAACAGTCATATTTTGTACTCCACATTTTCATTGTATCACTGTATTGTTTCGTTGACTGTTTTTATACAGATCCATATTGAGCAGAACTGCAGGTGAATTGATCCAACCCTTAATAACTGTCAGAATTTCTCATGTGACCCAATAGGAAAATTAATTGCCCACCCCTGGTTTAGGGTATTGTACTGAACTTAAGTGACTACTATTCTGTACTCTTTGGAAAGGCAGTTGCGTGACTGTTACATGGACGTACATCACCAGACTCCTTGGGGCTGGTGTCGACTGAGCCAGTACTTTTCTACACAGTGACATCTCAAACTATATCTCTGCAGTATATGTGTGCTGGACTTTCCCCACTGTGTGGTCCACGAGATGCCTGAACTTACAGCCGAGAGCCTGGTGAGTTGAAACACTCTGGGGTCGACAACTGATCCACACCAGACAACAGTCACCAAATGATGCTACAGTATCTCTACATCTGTTTTCAGGAAGCAGGAGACAGCAACCAGTTCTGTTGGAGAAACCTGTTTTCTTGTATTAACCTGCTGAGAATCCTAAACAAATTGACCAAGTGGAAACACTCAAGGACCATGGTCGGTGATGTTGATGCTATTTAGAAAAAGCCTAGATAATTAGTTAAAGGAGAAATCCGGCGAGAAATGGCTTACGTAGTATCAACAAGTGATGCTGAGAAGTGACCAGAACCACTTACCGTTTCTCCATAGAACCCTGCATACAGAAGTTCGGTGCCGGTTAGCCAACTAGCTGCCTAGCTCGGATCTATGCTTCCCTATGGGCATCGCCAAACCAGCCGTAACAAATCAGTACTTTTCACCCATTTGCG
>JAPTYR010000008.1:14794047-14804653 GCA_029814505.1 Siphamia roseigaster | reverse complement strand
GCATTGATTTATTATGTAACATGTTGTATAAAATATATATTGTTATATCATGCACTTTCGGGGATTAAACACATCCCAAATCACTCTGTAGACACTTGCACAAGCTGCCAATTAGATTAATTTATTTCACTTATATCATTGTGGGTGATGCTACTCTCCAAAGTGTAGACTATAATGAGTTTGGTTGCTTTATAACACTGAGGACATGCTACACTTCTGGGGATCAAGTGATTGCACATTAGAAGGCCCCATTTGTATTCTGTATGCAGTCCAAGTTACAATAAACGTCTCTGATAGCTCTCTTTACCGTTTCCTCTCTTGGGTCAGACAGTGTAGATAGCCTTGCAGATTCGGTACGTTTCTTTTTTTATCTTCATTTCTTTTGTTGAGTGACGGCTTAATGTTCAAACATCACATCAGCTAATGACCCACAGAGATGGATGACGACTTTCGGCAGATTTCATTCATGCAAGACTGAAAGGGAAACATGAGTATAAACTGTAAAGGGCAAAAGTTCGTTTAGGTCTCTGTCAGGAGATGAGATGCTTCTGTTGTTCATTGACATGTTTTCCACTCTGGTTAGACTGATCAGTGGCCCAAGTATGCTTCCAATGCCAGCAGACATTCAAGGACAAGCAGGGAGCACCACTGGGGGATTGAGTGTGACTGAGCGTTGCAACAGATTAGCTCTGCTTGTGACAAGCCCACTTATCCTTGCAGACAGGTGTGAAGAATGCTCTCGCCTTGTGGGCAAAAGCCACTGGTTGACACGGCTCTTCCTCAGCAAGCCATTGTGTCGGCATTAACAGTGAGTTACTTTCATATTCGGTATCCATCCTTTGTTTGGGGTCAAAAAGTTGAAAGTGTAGATAACATAGCAGGTTGATGGAGGAGAGGGTTCTTGATCTGGCACTTGAGGGTAGTATACAAGACCTGACTCCGCATCCACTGCAGGGTGACAGAGGTAGAAGAGTTCAGGAGGCAGACGGCCTCAGGGGTGAGTCATGTGATTACAGTACCATGCTGCACTGTTCTTCCTTCTGTGATCTAACACCTCCAGCTATGGGCTTTGTTATTTCCTCTTGCCTGCATCTGTTGATTAGCTCCCTACAGTCTGTATTCACACAGAGACCATGTCAGTGGGAAACCTTCAATCAACTCAACACAACTTTTCTTTCATTTAAAAAAAAAAAAAAAGTCAAAAATTTCAATAGGTATATTATGTGATCCACTCATTTAAAAGTCCACTCTTTTCCTGAGGACTGTATTTTAATATCCAAACAGAGTGCCAGATAGTGACCACTACTTAAAGGATTAACAGAGTATTTTGCAGAGTGCTGACACAGCCACGTTTTGCCCAAAAAGATTAGCATTCATTACAGCTCATTAGCTTGCATTTAGTCTCAGCAGTGTCTATCAAATGGCCACCTGATCGCAGGCAGGGATCAGTAATCCTTCAGGCTGTTTTCTCACCTATGGTTGGCTTGCTAAAAATCAGTTGATGAGTGTGTAAAGTTGGACCACTTTCCCATTGATTCAGTTTTATTTCACACAGGAAAAAGAGAAAAATCCAAGCAAACCTCGATGCATCAGAACAAACCACTTGAGAATATGTGCTCCCCTTATTGATTAGATATGTCTGCGGTGGATAAAGAAAATACAGAGTATCCTGTGCGCTAGACTAGCACATATTTGTAGCCTATAAGATGTAGTTTGTTTGAATAAGCTGTGTACCTGCTGACTGTTTGGACTATTGTGACAAAAAACATTTAATCAAGTGCAGGTCGTTTTTTGTTTTTTTTTTTTCGGACAAAGCAGGTCTTTTTTTTTTTCTTCCTTTACTTCAATTTACAGTTTTTACGACTTTCTCTGTTGGGTACATGCAAAGGTCAACATCTGGAACTACACATTGAGATTTGTATGCTTATATTATTGGCTATCTGTGCAAGTAATAAAATATGAAGGTATAATGAAGCAATTTCGTACGGATATGTCAGAACGAGAGGGGAAAAAAAACCCAACGATATAATAATAAGGGTCAGTTTTGATGAAGATTTGGATGATTTTGTTTGGTTTTTGTGGTACGCAATTTTATGGATAGCTTACTACGTACATGCAATCCCTACTAAAAACAACTCTGCCTCAAATCTCTTTAGGGTGAAAGTTGTACCGACCCAACTCCCGATCATCGCAAGAAAAGGTACCCTGACTGAAAAGTGTGACGGACACACCAAATTGACTATTGACCTGAGTGTATGTTCTGCACTTGTGTGAAACATAAAACCAGAAATGACAGAACATCTCTATAGACCAAAACACAGAGCTCACTGTCGTCAGTCATTGTCAGCAGAGAGTTTGAGTATAAGAAAGGTTTCTGCACACATGGCTAGTAATAAGACTATACTGGCATTGTCAGCTCTTGGGATTCCTCTTGGGGAAGAAGAAAGATACCGCAGGTGAACACTGAGGAGAAATCGCACCATGCTAAGAATGCTAACTGTGTTCACTTCGAGGAATGAATGAAGTCCTCAGACAACACTGAGTGGTACTCATTCAGATACAATATGAGCATTTAATGGCTTATTACAGAAGAAAATAATAGTGTTAAGTACCATGACATAGCTGTATTCACATGGAAACTTCTTGTTCACTGATTCACTAGTCAAGGGCTATCTCTCCACCAATCAGATTGGTCCGACTGAACAACTGGTGGTGTTTCAACTCGATTACACATGTTGAATGGACTGAAAAGAATGGTGACTGCATTCACGACAGCTGATCGTATGGAACGAACCCAATATACTTATGTCACCTTCAACTGCCAAAAATTAGGTTGGTGTGTCTTTTCCTTTACAGAAGAGCCGTGGCGACGTCTTTGGCTAGAGATGCCCGGAATAATTGCAATTTGTGTAAATAAATACAAAAATTTAGATATATTTTTCTACAATACGATCTTCCAGATGTTTGTCCAGTGGAACCTGGCGATACATCTTTGCGAGAATATGCACATTTTTCTGTAACTTGCTATTTAATAGGGAACTCTTTTTATTTTCCAACAGAAACCGTTGAACTTGCAGAGTGAACCCAGATGTTGGTTTGTATCAAGGTTAGATTAAGTTTCCACTGCTACAGAATTAGAAGAGATGAGGTTGTTTTGGTCTGCACTGTGTGATTACCATGTTCACACATGGCCAAACAAACCACACTGAGAAGAAAAACACACTACATTTTATTCCAGTGGGCTAAAGTCTGCAGCTGGGGAAGCAGATTAACTGATGATGACATGGCTCATTTACTCCCCATGTACCTGGCAGAAGACCCAGAACCTGACCTGCCTTTCTTTGGTTTCAGTTCAAACTAAGGTGGACACGAGGCCTTCGAGAGAATCTCATAAGAGCTCAGTCAAAATGCATCTGCCTGTCTGTTCATTAGCACTCCATCACCTCAGAATGAAGGGACATAAACTGAGAAAGAAATAGCGCCTGAAACAAGTGTTTAAAATGATGGCTCCTCTATACGCTCTACTCGAGCGTACCCAAGGGTAAAATTAGACATGGGGAAAATGACCTTAAAGTGGAGCCTAGCTTCATGGCAGCCTAGCAGGGGTACACTTGTGAAGTGATAGAGGTAAACTCAGGGGGGTTAACTTTTGAAGGATCGCAGTTGTGTAAAAACTGCCAGAATAACTATCTCCTCTCCATCCCATCCCAGGGCGAGAGTTAAATTACAGTATCACATCCAGACCATCATAAAGTCCTTGCTGTTTTATTCACAAGGACAACAGTTAATGTTTCAGACATTTAGTCACAAATCATTTGCTCCTGACAAGTCTAAGATTATTGTAGTGGAGACAGGAAGGGCAATAAAGAAACATGTTGTTCAATAAATCCATAAATGTCCAAAAAGACAATGAAATAGTCTAGTTAACAATTATTTTCTGTATAAAGACTAGTGCTAAAGTGTGCAGTGTCATTAATATTGTGATTGCTTTAGCTCTGGTGTTAAGTCCAGAACATCTTTTCCACATTGTTTTACTCTCCCCCAGTATGGACATACTCAGCTCCCTGGGATAATAGCTTAGCTGCAATGGAAGTTGTCATTTAGAAGACTGCTAAATTCCCGATGTGATTGCCCTTCTTCTTGCCCGACTTCTTTTTGCCGTGTGCCCCCAAGAGAGGAATGGGATCAGAGATTCCACACTGTCAAGCGGGATTTGAATAAATGGTCCTCTTCAAAGACTATTTTTCCTCATTTGTCTCCAGTGAGAAGGTTCATTTGTTTTGTAATTTGTACCAGGGTATGCAGGTTGACGAGGCCATGGATGAAAGAGTGGAAAGGGGGGGGGTTTACTTCAGGTGCGTGTAAGGCTTGTTAAGAGGTAATGGAGCAACCGGGACTACTTAGGATATATTAAATGGACAGACTGGGTTGGACCTCTCATTAGATGCTGGTGGTAACGGGTCAAAGAGTGGGTGTAGTGAGCACATTGATGATGCATAGTGACAACACGGAATTTATATATGCCAACACTGGGTGCAGTTATTTTTAGATGAAAGGTAATGAAAGGAGAATTTGTGTCAGCCTTCACCATCCTGTAACAGTTCTACATGATCAGTACACTGTGCATTTTCAAGAGCTTAAGGAGGTGTGGCTGTGGGTCGCTTTCAGCGCGACCCAGGCTTAGATGGCATGCTCAGTGACACATTGCTGTTATTCAGCCAGATTAGTGTTATCCCATCTTCTGCCTTCACATATCCAGCTATAATCACAGGCTGTCAGACCCATCATATAGTTGGGGATCAGTCTTCAGACAGGTCACTGTATCAACAGCAGCAGAGCCAAAACAGTTATTAAATCCCTCTTCCTTCTTTAATTATCTGAGTGTCCTCGAGAAGTGATGCAAGCCACCCTGTACTTGTGACATGCTGGCAGTATGCCTGATGACAGCATGCATGTGTGAGTCTGAAGTGGCTCAGCTCATGCTGATGGTGGATGATGAACAGAGAGCTGAGTGCGCATGAAGTCAAGTCCAAGTGAGAATTATTAAAAGGTGTTTGATTTAGTTCAGTAAAAAGTACGGCAGAGTTTAAGCCTTTGCCCAGAGGGGTTCCACTTAAAGATGCTAGATAAAAGAAGAGGGCATATCCTACTCGGCATGAAGGGCACAAGTCAGAGGTTCATCTCTAGACTTGTGAAGACGGAGTCCAGATCATATTTAGATAATTGTGCAGCCTTATGCATAGTCTACTTGTTCTTTGTACATTTTCATGGGTAAACCTGCAGTTATGCATAAAACCTCAACTATGTTGAACAAAATACATAGTTTGCATTTACAAATAAAACAATACAGAAGCAAAACAATGTCCTGCTAACTGTGAATATGCAGTGTGAAGACACATTGTTGATTAATATTCTAATTCATAAAACGTGAACATGTGTTGAAAACACCACGCATAGGTCATCTTCATAGACATATCCATCTATAATATTATGTATTTAAATGTAGTGCATTTTTACAAACAGCTTTACTGGTTGGTCAAATGCTGTTTCTTTCTTTTTTTTTTTTTTTTAAACTTCTTAATATAATTATTATAACTGCCTTATAGCTGAGTGCCCTTTCTTTTCTTGGATAAGCAAAGTCTTTCATGCCCTACTTAGTCTTTGAACAGACACATTGTGTTAGCATCAATGTCAGCACACCAAGTGATGTGTGGTAGAAAAATAAAAATAATTGAAAATATAAATATGGTGGGATCAGTGAGGAAAGAGATTGACAGTGAGTGTGAAATCCTGTTTTCTCAGAGCACACTTCGTTTAAAATAGGATGTAAAAGAAAACCTGGATGACATAATCCTTACTGAAAGAGTGAAAAAGAACAAAAACATCCACATATTCTCTGTAGAAATTGCCATAGTAAACAATTATAAACGGACGATTTTGGGGAAATGAGCATGCCTGATGCTTCAAGGTCATCAGTGTGGCTACAGCAAAATGATGCATTTGATGGGCATGAGCTCTAATCATACTCAATAGGCATCCAGTGTTCAGATGAATATTAAACTTTGTTTCTCTGCAGCAGCAGTGTGTTGGCATGCAAGGTGCACGCCACTGTGTTGAGCAAAGGAAGGAATGAACACACACAGAGTTCCAGCTGGGTATGATTGAATAACCTATTAAATGTGGGCAGTGACCTCTTAAGCCAGCACAGTGCTCTTAATGTTTCATTAATCTCACTGCTACTTTTAAAACAATAATTTACTCTAATTTTTTTCCCTTCCTGGCTGGGTGCATTGCCATCGGGTTAAAGAGAGTATTCATTTGCCATTTGATTTATTGGTTTACTTTACGTATTGTTTCCTCACCCATAAATTAAATCTATTAAAACAAATGTCAAACACATTAGTAGCTGCTAATGTCACCGCAGAATGCTTGAGGATAGGAAAAGATGAGAGAGCGCAGAGAGAAGGGGAAACTAGAGATGATTAACCTTAACCTGCCTATGGGCAATCTGCAATGAAGGGCTACTGGAGCTGAGAATAAAAGCACCAAGAAACTATTTGTGAAAACTAGAAAGGGCTGTATACCGAAAGCCTCTCTAAGGGCTGTTGGCATGGATTTGACAAGAAGCTCATTTCTTTCATACAAATCAGATTTCATATGACTGTGTGTTGCATAATTAATGATGGAATGGTGGAGGAGGTAATTGTGTAAACATATAAAAGATAAGCAACCTGTCATTGCTTCTTGTGCTATGTTAGCTGATATTATTCTAGGTCTGTGCTTTCAATGCCACAAATAAACCAAACACAAAAAGAAAACAAGAGATGATGGGATCAGAGACGTTCAGTAAGATCAACATAAGGAGCAAAAAAATAAATAAATAAATAATTGTTATTCAGTATTTTTTTTCTTTCATTGATAACATTTATTTAGTACCAACCGGGAAAGCATTGCTTGACATAGATATATTTGCACAAGTATAAACTGAAACACCTGTATTTGGATTATTTTATATTCATAATATAATAGGACCGCTGGGACAAGTTTTGCAACACATTTTGGCATCTTCTTAATTTGTCTTAGTTTAACAAAAGCGTGTGTGAGTGAATGCAGCGCTGATGAAAAAAAAAATAGGACATCTTGCAAAAAAACTTAACAACGAATGATGAGGATCAAAGGCAGTTGCAGGATGTAACCTTGGATATGGGTCACCGTGCAGCAGCTGCCCTCCATCAACCGCCTGCATGACGCCGATGAAATGGAGCAGGTAGGTAAGAGACATCCGTTCCATCTGACCCCATGCGGCTCGGCAACACCCTGTTCCATTAACTTTTGCGAGGAAAACTGAGGTTGGTTCTCGGAAGTCAGCACCGGCCACATTTTCAACAAACTATTCACCAGGTTATTTTTACTCATCTCGGCTCGCAACTGTATTTTCTGAAGGTTGATTGGCCACCACTTCATACTAGAATTTAAATGAACAATACAGGTGTGTATGTGTGTAATATATAGCCCTTGTTCAGTCTCTCAGATACTTATTTTACATCTGAAAGGTTGTCACGTTAGATAAATATGCAGGAAATTTCCATATTTTAAATATACCTATATAAAAAGGTGAGGTGAGAACTTATGGAAACTGAGGTACTTGGTACTTTTTTTTTTCCCATGTTATAGGCTTTAACACTTCAGCACCTTAACAGAGACAAGTGCATTAATGTCTGCCTATAATTGTAGTTACAGTGATATTCAGCTGTCAGGGCCCTGCTAAAGAGTATACGTGCATTCTCTAAACCAGCCTCCTATTACAGATCAGATGTGTCGCAGCATCATGGGCCTGTGTATCCCTCCGTGGTATCCTGAACCAAGGGGGAGGATTCAATTTGCTGCAGTATGATCTAATCTGAGCCCTGCCGAGTGATAAGCTCTACTGGTACCGTTGGTTTCTCCTGATTTCTGGAGGTAAGAGAAATAAAGCGTGGCAATAAGTATGTTTACCCGATTGATGTCACTCAAAAGCTGATAGGGGTGTCTGTGGGACGTGACACCAGTGAAATATGGGATGATCTAGAACTGACCTTGGGCCATAGATAACTCCTATAATAGTCTGTTTTAAAGCTCACCTCTTGGGATCACTTATGCACCAACATTATCCTAGTGTAAACATGTGCTGTGAAGCCTGAGCACAAGGTTGACAAAGAGAAAGAGAGAGAGAGAGAGAGAGAGAGATATCAAACGCGTGGACTCTGCTTGTGAGTTCACAGGCGGGAGCAGAGCTGTTGCTTGAAAAATGATATATTATTGCTGTCATTAAAAGGACTTTGCTGAACAGTAATATGAGGAAGTAGTCCTTTATCAGCGACAGTGGATCCAGTTTTTTTTTTTATGCACAGCAATGCCGTCTGAGATGTGGTGAGTGCTTGGCAGAGCGTGTGAATCGTTCTGAATGTAGATATTAATCAGGATACGGTGTTAGACAGCTGCCACCCTGGGAGCCCACAGCTCTGGTGTCAAATCCCCTTCAGTGATCACAGAAGGAGAGGGATACTCTGCTCTGGGATTGTGCGTCCCTGAGCATCACACAGTTCGCGACTGATGTTTTGGCAGATGCCCTTGTCAAAAAATATCATAATGCAAGCTGCTAGTGTGAATCAGTACACAGACCAATCTCCTGTGTACACTATTTGACAGAGGTAGCAGATGTACATTGGAAGTACCTATTGTGATGCAGCCCAATGGGAATATCACTCTAATGTGCAGCATAAGAGCCAGAATTATAGGAAGCGAGCACTGTGGCAAGTGCTAATCTTGCTAGTAAGGGCCAAAAGAGCAGGAAGGGAGACAGACTAGAAAGTTGATAGTCTTTGCTGTGGGGCAGACATTAATTTAGAGGAGGTTTTATGACCACATACTGATCGATAGCACATCTAGATGGAGTGGGGGCCTTGGGTCTGGACTTAATTGTTCTCTGTGCTTCTCATCACTTCAGAATGCATTTGGAAATCCTTATATTCGTAGGCAGGCACGAGGGTTAGACTTAATTGGCTTCCATGTAGGGCAAAGTAAAAGATTAAAAGTTTGGCAGCATTGTAGGGAACACACAGTTTCGCATTCCTGATTTACCAGAGTGAAGCTGATAATTGTATTTTAAAACATCTGAAGAAAATTCACTTTGTGTCCTTGTATTTTTATATTCATCAGGGCCGTGCAGTTCTGGGACCTTTTCATAAGGAAAAACACCTGATATGTGGCCAATCTCTGAGGTGTGTTCTGCACAGGTACCTCTGTTCGCTGCAGAAGTTAATTAACAACATGGGGGACCCTCAGTACTCTTTTATACAAATCAGCTTCCATACACTCCTGTCTGAGTTTCATCTTTCTTCCTATCGTGTGTTAGGCTTGATCATTACAGGTATGTGTTTCTGTGAAGTCCCCTGTTGGTGTTCGTACAAATGAGACGATGAAGAGGAATAGGTGCACAATTAAAATATAGTAGCGCAGCTGTGTTGGCATATACAGAACACAATGACAGGTATGGAGTTTTAGTTATGTATGCAGCTCACAGACACAGAGCTGTTTGATGATGCACTCATTCATAATAAGAGGCAAAAAAGAAAAAAGGTCTCAGGCTTTTCATTTCAGTAACAGAAAATAATATGTCTTATCACACTGTTGAGCTAGTGGGGTTCAACATTTAGGCAGGTTGACCTTCCAAGTTTGATTGTCCAAGGTAGCCTAAAGCAATCCAGATAAGCGAGAAGGGCTAAGCTGCTTACATTAAATGACCATGAATACTATGAGAGCTACTGTCTTTTACACACTATACTGCGGGTTTATGTTCAGCACATGCACCAAGATATAACAGACGAGCACAATGCACAGTTTCTAGTTTTGCAGAAACAGTCAGTTCCCAAAAGAAAAGAATCTTTTCCTCTGAATTTCCCAGCTATAACTAAAAGTCCACTTTGTTCAGTTAAAAGCTGTGTGCTCGCCTTAGTGGAGGTGGATTATGACACAAGAGACACACTGACACACCCAGAGAGAAGTAGAATAAAAAGAGATGACTAACCTAACCCACCTGAGCTTGGCTCACAGGGATCAATGTCCTCATCATCACTCGGACACTCAGCTGATGCCACCAGCAAGTCGTCGGTTGTCTGAAAAGAGAGAGTAGAGCAGTGAGGGCATGAAATACTTTAGCTGCATCAATGGGGTAAGATGGCTCCCTCTCAGAAACACCAACAATGGTCTTTCCAGAGGGTTAGGTTAAGCAGAGAAGGGGAATGTGAATCCAGACAGCTACACTGTTTGGCTGCTGGATTTATCTGTCAACACGGTCGCACGCTGCCTGGTGCTGTAGCAGCTGCTACACTGCTTTCCAGGCAACACTATCCTTACAGAAATAAGATCTGATTATTGAGGAACAAGGGAGGCTAAAGTTCACAGCGCAATTGTCAAGTCGCATGCTCAATTTGTGCTGCAGTGTGTGGCTTTGCATAGCCCTTCAAAGGATCGTTAAGAGCCATCACAAAGCACCTCTGACATTTAGAGGACAACCAGCCATGGAAACGTAGAGATTGGAAAACAAAGAGGATGGTGACAGAGGTTT
>JAPTYR010000008.1:14767424-14780148 GCA_029814505.1 Siphamia roseigaster | reverse complement strand
AAGACTAAAGTCAGGGCGCATTTCAGCTTTTACCGTACGGACAATGGAACAACGCTTGATAAAGAGTTCGTAATCTGCAAGAACTGTCTTGTAAAAGTGAAGTACACGGGCAACACTACGAACATGCATAGCCACCTGGTCTGCCATCACCCTGATGTTGCTCTGAAATGTGTATTTTCTACATAAATTTTTTTTTTAAATTCTGCTCATTTGCACAGACAGAAAATATGTAAGTGAAGCATTATTCTGTATCATTCTTGCCATAAAAACTTAAGTCAATAAATTCTGAATGTCTTCAGTGATACAGATGTCATGATTTATCGTGGATGAAATTTCTTGCAATATATCGATGATCACATTGGTGCATTGTGATATTATTGTTATCATGGGCAAAATAATTGTAAAAGTATCGTGAGGTACGTGGTGATACCCAACCCTAATTATATATATATATATATATATATACACATATATATATATATACACATATATATATATATAACACCACAATGTATTCATAAAACTAACAGTCTGGACTCTCAACTTGCAGACAATCCACAAATACATATATCAAATTTTCCAGAATCAACACAAACAAAACATTTTTAGCTGCAAGAAGAAAATAACTCTCTAATTATTGCTATAGAAAATATTTTTCAAAAACATGAATGCAGTGCAAATCACATCAGATGAGAGGGGAAGATTTCTTGGGATGCGTATACAGTGGCTGATCATTGTTTGCGACGCATACAGAGAAGTATTATGGTTTAATTGGATCCAACCAGGCACTGCTACAAGGAGCCAGCATTTCATTAAAACAGAACAGTCAGGCCCATACAGAAAAATACTCCTCCACAGGCAAGGAGCTATAGTATATGTCTGTAAAGAAACTGAAGAGCAGAATAGCCAATATGCAATGGCTTTAACTTAAGACATGATTCAAATGAAGGTAATGTCAAGAACAAATTTTACATAAACACTAAGAGCACATGAAAAAAAAACTGTCACTCATCAGCTCTACTTTCTTTATTGGAGCACTGTGGTCTAAGATGATTATATTCCTCTTACAAAATCAGGAGTGGACGCCAAGTAGTTTGAAAAGAATGCCATTAATATAATGTTACCCATAAGCCAAGGCTTGAAATATTCAATAACAATGTAACCCCAGTTGAGCATTTGGAGAACTCTTTGATAGGGAACTTGAGCAGCCAGCCCCCCCCCACACACACACACACACACCATTCCATATCATTATACTAATGACAAGTAGCTCTCCAGGAGTTAAATGTATTAGCAAAAGGCATACCGTAAAATTAGACAGGGTTTTTTTTTTTTTTTTTTCATTTCTTTGTCCACGAAATTGCACTGCAAATTAGAAAAATGAACACATTACGGGATTAAGCATTTAGCTGTATGTTAAATCAGATGTTCAGTGTTTAGTTTACTTGTAAGAACACTGATCATCAAGACTATTATTTTTAGATCTTCCTTAATCCTGCGTTGACACTATACCGACACTAAATTTGAATATTTGCACCCATCTACCATCTAATGTTTAAAGTCCTGTTTTCAGATCTCAGGTTTATTTTGTTTACTATTTACAAAAAAAAAAAAAAAAAAAAAATTGATCTGCATTTTCCTAAGAACCATTTTCACTGAGCTCCAATAGCTAGAGCCTGATACCGCTGCTGCCGGTCCATTTCCGCTGGGACCAACCATACTAAAAATGTCCACGTCCCAGTAATGTAAGGCTCTTAGGATATAAAAGCACTCGCTGAAATGTGTTCTCCATCAGCGAGGAGATGGAACAGCTGGACAATGATTAAAATGCTGACTATTGAAGAGAAAGGACAGTGAATGCACCATCTCTTTTTACCGAGGCCAGGCGCGGGTGTCTTTCTAAGTGTAGTGTCCTGAGACAGTTACGTCCTACCGCGGCAGCTCTCCAAGGGAAGGTCGTCACGTCGAATCAGACTGAACACACTGACATCTCCCAATGCACACATTTTACAAGCCTCATTCATCTCTCCACCTACCTCACACAACAATGACCTTTCTTTATGTATGAATGCGTTAAATAACCTATAAAGCACCACAGGTAGCCTTGACTAATTTTTGCTTGCCCACACTTTACACGCTTTCCACGTCTTTCTCGCAAATCGGCCAAATATTCCTGAAATCATTACCGACAGTCTTTGCAGAAACAAAACAACCGAAATCTGTATTCATACCTTCACATAAAAACAGAGAGATTCTAATTGTATACTGCAATGTTTACATCAAAACAAATAGCTGTTCAGGATTGCGAAGCAAATGGTTATTGATTCTTCATTCAGGGAGAATCTGATGAGCATAAAGGCATACTATCGGCTGCTAGTAACACACAGAGTAAGTAAATTAATAGAAGTAGATGCCCAAAGTATATTGCATATCTCTACTGTATATTATCACCTTTATTTTTTATATAATTATTTCTCTTTAATACAAAAAAGGCCTGGAAAAGACGGGCATCCATGTTCAGAAGCCTGTTCCTATCAGCCAATCCTGGTTGGTTCCTTGGTTGCAATTTATAACACTGCATGGAGCTTGGATATAATTATAGTCCATTGTATGATATTTCGCCCGCATTACATGCTCTTGCAACGGTTCAGAAGTCATGCTGAGTCTGAGAGAAAACCATTTCACTGGATCAATATTTATTATTGTATGATTTGTCAGCATGTGCAGGCCTTTACACAAACTGTTATGATGGTCTCAGTTCAACGAAAGCTAATGCATCGTTAGGTCTTCGCTCCTGCATAAAAAATTGAAAACTAAGTACAAATAATTTTTTGGGGGGGACTTTGTCATTAAATGTAGAACATTGTGATGAATTTCAAAGAAGTGACTGTTTAGCTTTATTTCCACACTGTGTTGAAATGATCACAACAAAACACCGACTGTGAAAACCATTATAGAAAGAAAAAAAAAAAGGGTTGGGGAAAATTAATTCATCTGACTTCCTCAGACACTAATGCATCTCATTGTCACAGCGTTTGAGTTTAAGGGCAATGAAATGTCCTAAATATCTTGAAAAGTACTGAAACATTTATCTGTATTAATTATATTCGGTCAAACCGCAAAAGACAGAAAAAGTACGTCAAAAAGAATTAAAATCAAATAATTTGAATTGTGTGTGCATGTGTGCGTGTGCGAGTGTGTGTGTATTTCGATATGAAGTTAAATCCACACCCTCCTGGAGATGCTATAATCTTCCTTTACTCAATCCGATTAATCCTAAATGAGTTAAATCCAAAATGATTTTAAACTATTTTTATGAAAGCTTAGTAAATCCTGATTAAAGGGTCATTTTGGTGTATGACTATGCTTCATTTAAGCTACTGTGTGTATCCTTATGTGTGTGACTGAGAGACTTAGTTGAAATTCTATATGTGTGTTTCACTTTGCATGGAAAAGTTGAACCTATCGTCCATAACAGGGGTGAGCAATCCTGATCCTCGAGGGTTCTGCATGTTTTAGATATGTCCCTCTTCCAGCACACCTGATTCAATTAATGATCAGCTCATGGTCCAGTTCTGCAGAAGCCTGATAATGAAGTCATGACTTCCAGGTGTGATGGAAGAGGGAAATATCCAAAACATCCAGGACAGTGGCCCTCGAGGACCAGGATTGCCCACCCCTGGTCCATAACCTTCAAATATTGCAAATATAACTTGGGTATAAAAATTTACCGAATGGAAAAACGACAATTTTGACAAAAGTCTCGTTTTTCGATTAAAAGAGTTGGTTTTTCCAGGCGTATCGCAAATGGCATATTGCGCAAAACTGCAATGGAAAGACCTTTTTTCGCAACGACAGCCAGGTGAATTAAAGGACATATGTTGGCGGATGTTATAAAAAGCAAAGAAGAGTTTGAACAGAAACAAGGTTTAATTGTGTGTCTGAAGGATGAGCCCTGACAGCGTCATGTGGAAAGAGCAGAGTTTAACTTCACACACACTTTATTCCTCACAGCTCCGTCTGAAAACATAACACAGCCACAGCGCAACACACACACATACACACACAGCACACTTCCTGCCTTCACAATAAAAGCATCCCCCGTTATATCCTGTCTCATCTGCAGGAAACCACATCCTTTTTAGTTTGGTACGAGATAGAGGGTTAATATATAATAACAATAATGAATATATCTGTGAAACTACATCATATTTACATCCGTCTCCACGTTTATGGAATGACTTCTCGTGTCATCTCACGATAATAAAGAAACAAATCATCGCATTTGTGATTTCATGGAAAACCGGACATAACGTACTTCTGCTTTTTCGACATTCAGTAAATATCGGTAAAGTTTTGCGCATATATCTAATGGAAAAGCGCCTGTAGTCCATAAAGTCCACATTGTGAGTGTTGAACTACATAAAGATTAATCCATAAAGACTCAAGCAGCCACTGGTGACCAAAAGGACCTACTGATGTAACTGTTTATTACCTGTTGATCCATTCATTCTATCAATTCATGTAAATAATTGGCATAAAATGCAGTTTGTCCTCTTTTCATGGTCATCACATATGACCTGAATGGACATTTATATGCAGTTAATAATATATGTGATTCAAAAAGTCACTTTTTCCTTTTGTTTTCTCTGTTTCTGATATAATAACTTTTCATCTTACTCTGAGCTTTTATAAACATCTACATGATTGGTGAATTAAATATAGATAAATACATGACTTACACTGAAAAAATTCAAAATAAGGGGGGATATTACAGTAAATGGTCATAAACCACTTGAGAAAAAATTAATATAGAGATAAATTTATTTGGGAACTGCCATAAAAGTATCACTGGGTCATTATGGATCAATCTACTATTAGATTATAAGTGACTAAAGCACATGTTCTGATAACACAAAGTCCCTGTGGGTTGTTGAACTCTTACATTTATTTTGTACATCAATTTCCAGCATTGTCACAATTCCTTTTTCTGATTGCTGTCGTGAAAGGCTAACAATTCTTCTGCTGACCCAAATGAGTCAATACCATTTTCTGTTCATGTGCACACATATTCTGAGATTTTAATGACATTGTGTTAGTGTTTTTGTGGAAAGCTGAATCATAGTGGTCACAGCATCGTTTAAAGAAATGCCACATAAAATAATCTTTTAACGCTAAGTAACGATATTATGGTAATCAACATTTCTGGCACATTATCTTACATTTTGGAATGTGATGCTTGGGTTAAAAAAAAAAAAAGCGTCATTCAAACTTATATTTAAATAGCGTTTTGTATCCAGCGTTCATCCAGTCAACATTTAAATTATAAAATCCATGGCTGTTGCTCCTAGCATTCCTTCCATTCTTGGTGAGTTCTGTGTGCGAGGGACGGTTCGATTGCCACTTCACTTGATAGGACGCACGCTTTGTGTTGCATTGTTTAGTCCCACATTGTGACATTTGAGAAGTAATATGCTCCTGCAGATGCTGCACCGTTCATGCAGGACAGATAAAGATGATGAAGCACCTCTATGATACTTATCAAAGACACACACACACACACACATTCACACCATTGTGCCACATCTGATTGCACAAGGAGAAATGTTCGACAGTCAGCCTGTGGTGCTGTTCCCAATGGTGAACAATGGACTTAATTTCCTTCCGTTTTTAGATCGGAGGACTCAAGGAGAAGAAAGATGTGACATGCTAAAATAAGACAGACATTCCACAGTGTAAAAGCATATTGATGGAATCCATTTATCCACCATACTCCATGCTGTTTAGGGTCAGTGCATTATAATGAATTAGGACGTGGCAATAAACTACGATGTTAAAAAAAAAAAAAAAGCATAGAAGGGGAAAATTGCTATTAAGCATCATTTGAGAAAAAACAAAAACAAACAAAAACAAGTAGGTGATTTTACCTGCTGAGGCTCTCGTGGCGTCGTCTGTTTGACCCGCCTGCTGGACGCTGTGGTCGTGGTGATCTCCATGATGGATGTGGACGTCTCTGAGCGATTAGCTGTGGTACTTGACTGCGGTGTGATAGAGGAGGGTGACTCCCCAACAAGCCGTACGCTACCCTGGATCCTAATGTTGGGATCTCCTTCGGCAGCCATGTTGAACACTTTCAGGCCATTATAGTAGAGACCTGAAAGCTGGCCCTGAAAGGATCGACTCCGGTCTCGTTCCCAGCCCCCAATCTGTATAGTAGTTTGGCTGTTGAAGATTGTAAGCTGCCGCCCTGTGGGAAAACAATGTTACATATATACACAAATGTTGAACTGTGGGCTCAGCCACTTTAAATGAACAGGAAAAAAAAAAGACAGAAAGACAGATTATTTGCCCAGTGGCTAATGGGACCAATAAATTACAGGTTGCTGAGGCAAACTCTAGTAATTTATTGCAGTTATAATGATGACATGTCTATGGAAAGCAAAATATTAAACAGAGACAAAACATAAATGAATAAACAACAACAACAACAACAAAAAATTATATATACACAGTATATATAAATTCAGATTTGCTAAAAGGGTAAACTAATCGAAATAAAGGGACAATATTATAATGCGATGAGAATGTAAGAAATTTAACTACACAAGACAACATGATTTTTGAAATAATATGAACAGAATATGTGTTTGCTGTGGGGAAAAGAAAAAGAAAAACTACAATAAAATGAAAGACATATTTCAAACAATTAGATTTTGGGATTTACAAACGGCAAGCATGACAAAAAACAAAACAAAACTTTCATGTGAACATCCTTTTAGCAAACGCGAACAAGAGAAAATAATAACAGAACGAATAATAAAAATAAAAGTGATAAATTGGGGCACATGGGAAAAAAATAAAAACAAAAGCAAACAAAAAAAAATTAAATGAGAGGACTTTTTTAAAACAAAAGAGAAAATAATGGTAGGGCTTATTTCACATTTTAAGTGAAATCATGACTTAGTTTAATAATTAAAACAAAGCATGCACTCAGGTTTTCTTTTATATTACATGTATTTTATCTAAACCCTACACATATTTACAATGTTAAAGGGACTCAAAATTCTGATGCCAATTCATATTGTACTCTATTTATCATGGCTATCATTTTAATCAGTATAGATCAAATGATGCGTAACTAAAACATACAATACAGTATGTGTTTCAAAAGTGTGTGAAATAACACTGAAAATAGCAACTTATGGATGACTGATCTGGATCTTTTAAATTTATCATTTAGATGTTTACAGCAAAAGGCTACAGTAATTTATAAACATTTTAACAATGCTGTTATTACATGAGTAAGTGGATTTAATTCATATTTACAGTCCCTTTAACCTTAAGTTGACAATAAACACGTATTAAAACAGCTAGCAACTATAAAATATATACATTATTATCAAAAGTATGAAACACTACAAACTAAATTTAACTGTTCAAATCATTTTTTATTTTAAGTTTAACTGAACATTTATTTTAGGTTTATTATTTACAAAATAGCGGTACAACTTGTTTATGTTCAAATTATTTTATTTAAAATTTTAATCAATGATTTTACCTTTGTCGAGTAGCCATTCGTCAACTACTCGACCAAGTCGATATGGGATTCGCTGTCTAGCAATCGCCAGGCGTTCGTTATCATTGTTGCCTTTAAAGTTTAAAGAGACATTTCATTGGTTACAATCTGTAAGGTCAAAGGTTAAATGTTCATACTTAATGCTGGAGCTATACAACTGCACAACGCTTTTTTTAGAAGGTTTTATATGTTTAAAAAAACAACAAATATTTACTAAAACATTATTTGAACAAACTTCAATCATTTTATTTTATTTTATCCAACAGATTAGGCCTATATTAATCGAAAATAACTAGTACGCAAATGTTTCAACTAGGTTAACAACTATATTATAAACCAAACCCAATCACACATTTATACATTTCCATTACAAAATCTTTACCAAAATATTTCCATCCCATTTATCTTTTCCCTCTATATCTTTTTTAAAAGGCTTTTAAACTTAAACTAGTTATCCATTTTCAAGAAGAACATCATTTAAATTTATTGGCGAATCAACCGTTTATGGTTTAAATGATAAAACAATTTAACTTTAACATATTACAAATACCCACCCCATTTATGAATAGCCTAATTGACAGTAAATAATCAGCTAATTGTAGAATACAACAGTTAACACAGTATACAATCACAGCATCTAATCAGAGAAAAGTCAGAAGACAAGAGTCAAAGCAGGTCCATACACTGTAAAAATCTTCAACAAAGCGGCTTTGACAAAAGCTACGGGTCATGAAGAAGCGACAGGCATAGTTTTGACTCGTTAAACATAACGTTTTGTGACGTCAGAGCTCATGGAAAACAGAATATGCCAAATAAGTGTCAGGAAAAAAAGAAGAAGCTATGGGGGGGAAAAAATAAAAAATAAAAAAATCCACTCTGAGATTTGAGGGACACTTTAGCATTAATGAGGGCAAACTCTGCATCACCCTTTTGTCAGGACCAATAACCTCTCCAGAACAGAAGACTTTCAGCAAAGTGGCACTGTCGCTGAGTGCTTTTCCCTGGTATTGTCTGCACAGATTGAATTCAGTCCGCTCCATTCTTCCGGCAGATTGACAATGTTTGTCCCATCAACTATATTAATTCACTTCTGGCAGATAAAAGATCCGGTAACTAACCACGACTTTGGCGGAGAATAGCTTCTGTATAGCAAAAGATCACAGATGTGAAGGAAAGGCAGTAACCTTGTAACAGATGCACGGTTGGTCTGATGAAAGGTCTGAGAGGTAAGGAGACGCATAAAAAGAAATGTTTTAATGGCGTCGGCTTGAATTACTGTAAAGGATCAACTACGGAGAAAAGGCTTTAAAGCTTGTCTATAGTACGGCTCATGGAATTTGGCTGCGGTTGATTGTACCAGGTCGCAGCACAAAAGGCCTGTGAAAGAGATTTAGTGAAACAGTTCTCCCTCAGCACTGACAGAACATTGTGGTCAATGGGGAATAGCAATGCTTGGCAGGGGTCTGCGCTCTCCGGGTGCTTCTCTAGTTTTCCATGTTTCCATGTTTTCATCACTAGAAAATTGGTCAATTATTTTCCAGGATGTATGGGAACCCTGCTGAGTATTCCCCCCATATTGCAAGGGTTAAAAACAAAAAAAAACCAACAAAGTCAGTTTTTTCCCCCAATATCGAGCAGCTCTAATTGTGAAATACAGTACTTGACAATAATCCCTTCATCATTAGCCTTCTTATAACTACAACATGAACCTTAGCCACTTACACCAAAATAAGTGTAAAAGAACAAATCATAATGTCAAGACATAATAGCTGTAACTGCAAAATGTATGCAAAGGAAAAGAAACAGGCTTCCTCCGTACTTCTTCTTATGTCCCTGTCTTCAATTAGTGTTCTTCTATCCCCGGTTTTTCCTTTTCTTTTTTTTTTTCCTGACAGACTGTTGGTCAGTAGGGGAGTGTGGAACTATCTTCACCATCCCTGACACCGCCTGCCCCACTTACACAAGCATCGCATCATCGTCCAAGGCCAGCTGGGAGCTTTAGTGGCCCAACCAACCCACGCTTCACACATTAAGTGATATACAGTATATACAGCATTTCACTGAGAATGGTTTTGCTATTCATGTAGGTCTTAACAGTTAAGCAACAGAAGCCGTGTTACTGAGGTGAATAAAAACAAATGATGCATCTTGTCTTATAACATATTTCACTTGGTCAAAATAAAAAAAAAATCTTTTAAAAAAATTAAAAATCACAAAAAGCAACATTAGTGACAGTAGTGTTCGGTAGCCTACATGTGGGAGTAAATAACTTGGAGGGAGGGTTTAATATCAAAACTATCAATTCTCATAGCTTTCTTTTTCCAGTCTAATATTTCCATTGCTAATGGCAGACTATTCTGTGCTCTGCTTATCAGATCACAATATTAAACCATCAAACCTAGAGAGAGGAATAATCACTAAATTGAAGTTATTGGACGATCTTTTCAGTCTCCATGGCTCCTTAGAGATACAGAAAAGAGTTTGGGGGATTTTTTTTTTTTTAATTTTTTTTTGCTGCAGATCTTATGAGAAATGCTGAAAGGACTGCACCATTAGATCCATCACAGAACAGAATAGAATTCCCAGTGGCATGAATATTAAACAGCCCTTATAAAATGTTATATGACACCCAAATTAAAAATCAATCAACGCTACTATCCACAGTAAGTAAACAAACACCAACAAAGTCATTTACTTTCACTCTTTTGAGTTGTATTATTTAACTTCCTAGGTGAAAAGCTATGCTGTTTTCATTTTTATTCTAATCTGAACTACACCAGCAAAGACACTGGATGAGAAAAAAAACATATATAGTCCAACAGCTGCCAGGTTTCCCCACTTGGCCACATTTACATTTATATTGGTAAAAACAGTTTGATGCATGTTGTAGAATGCAGATTGAATGATGTAGCAGAGGATATGTAGGTGCTGCACTGAAAATGGCAGCTTGGATAATACAACAGGGTGCAGAATATTGAAGATCATAGATTTCATCATGTCTGTGCACGCTTGGGAGATGTTACTTTGTTGTAGAGGAGTTATTTTAGAAAACATCAATGTGTACTGGAATCCTAAGTGGGCACACAATACAAAGCACACACACTTACTATGCAGCAGAGTCGTTCAGCTGGTATTCTCGCGACCGTGCAAAGCAGCTCTGTATGCCGCTGTCAGCCCACAATCGCCTGATCACATTGGCCAAGTCATCAGGAAGAATGCCCTGTTCTTCAGCAGCTGCAGAGAGGGCAAAAAGCTGCTGGGCATCGTCCTGCAGGGGGAGACAAAGACACAGAACAGGGCTGTGGTAGGAGTGTTTGGAGCATCACTGCCAATTGAAAACTAAAGACCATGACATCTGGGTGCATTCAGGAATATTTGTGTTTGCTTCGGTTAATTATAAACATCAGTCTTTCAGGATACAATGCATTTTAGCAGCTAGCTTCTTATTTTATTTTTTAACATGTACAGATTGAAGATATGGGTGTGTTTAGGCAATAACTGGCTTACACATTCTGTGACACGACAGCAAACCGCCACTTCTCACCTTGAACCATATACACCATCATTTCAGCCTTTGGAAAATTATTTGGTAAAATGAAATACAATGATAGATAGATGGATGAATAAATAGTTAGTCTTGGGGGGGCTGTGTCAACAGCTCCCTAGGAAACATGTTAGGATAGTGGCCACATTATGTAGCATGACATAAGTGCAGCATGTTATGACTCAAGGTAGCAGCATGCAGGGCTCCTATAAACAGACTGTTTTTGATTTCCTACTGTTTGCCACCTTGTGTGTTCTCTATTCTACATGTTGGCATGAAATTGATCTTCACAGATCTGCATGTGTAATGAGCAATTTGATGAGAACACGAAATGTTGTAATAATCCCTCATTTTGTGTGTGTGTGTGTGTGTGTGTGTGTGTGTGTGTGTGTGTGTGTGTGTGTGTGTGTGTGTGTGTGTGTGTGTGTGTTATTTCTTTGACTAGAAATGAGAACCACTCCCTTGGTCAGACCTTACTGTTTGCAGTGTACCGTGTACTTACTGTATCTGTTCTCATTATGCACGCCTGTGATCTGGCCATTTGGTGAGATCTGGATGTGGAAGCCAATCCCAACATTACAGTAGAGCTTCCTGAACCTCTTTATTCCTTGCAGGTATTGTCCGTCTCCAGCGGCGGCCTCCGTCTTGTCCCAGGAGCTGCTGGTCAGCGGCGCTTGGCTCTGAACACTCTGTCTGCTGATGACGGGCAGAGGTTCAGAGAAGCCACACAGGAGGATCCCATAGAAGATCAGAGGCAGCTTGGACCGGGACCGCATCATTGTCTGCTCACCAATCCTGGTCATTCCAGACACACACTGGAAGCCCATCAAACTGTCAGTACACTCAGGGGACCTCAGATCTAGTCCAGCTTTAGCTTTTAACAGAAGTCTTCCTGTTTCACATCGTAAGGTGCGGTCTTTAAAGTCCAGAGGGAAGTTTCAGTATGCATATTTTAACATCTGTAAACCTGGAACCGTCTGGGGTGTCCGTGTTCCCAGTCTTCCTGTTGTGTCCCAGGTTTGACTGGTCCTCAGGTAGGTTGGACAGTGAGACCCCAGACTTATATGTGGTGGCTTTGACACCGTTACATCACAGACCCCCTGCTGTGGTGTTTGTCTGTGAGTCACAGATGGTGAGGAGGAACACAAACTGAGAAATATAGGAAACACATAGTGACAGAAAACAGAGAGGTACACGCAACAACACAGAGGGACACCGGACGGATGGACAGACAGACAGACGCAGACAGATTAGGGTTGTTTTTGTCCTTCATATTTGGTTGACCCTTCGTTCAGATGTTAAGGTGTGAAGATGACCTTTAACTGCTCCACATTCTGTTCTCCAGTGGTAGTTTCCCCGACAAAAGAAGAAATCATTGAAAAAACAGCCTCATCAACACAAAGAAGTCCAATAATGCCAGGGTTTCCCAACCCGTGCACCGTGGAAAACCACCCAGCTTCACCTTATTGGTACCGTCATCAAACAGTGTGATTCTAGATCCACACCACTGATCCACTCACAACTGTGGAACTGTGGTTGTTTTTATTCAATTCCTGCAAAAGTATCAACTTTGTGTTTAACCCTTTAACTCCTGAGATGTTCCA
>JAPTYR010000008.1:14728306-14741228 GCA_029814505.1 Siphamia roseigaster | reverse complement strand
AAGATAGGATTTATGTATTTTATTTAGCCTATTTCATCAAAATGAAACCAGTCATTGTCCAAAAGAAAAAAATAATACCTTTTTTTTTTTTTAAATAATACCTTTTGACCAAATTTATCACTTTTTAAGGCCATTAAATTTAGCGTTTTTGATTTATCACTTTTTAATACTTTTTAAAACCCCGCGGACATCCTGTTTTACAACTGCTCTCGAACTAGACAGACACTTGAATTGTACTTAGAATCAAGTGTTCGTTCTACTTGAAAATCATGAACATGAAGCTGCGCACTAAGTGTGCAACAATCAAATATCTGCAAAACACAGACTTATAATTCCTATTTTCCTTTAGTGGATGTGGAGGATCTGCAATGTTGTGACCATACATACTATAGAGAGTAATATATATGGAGATTGTTCCTTATGAAGGATAAAACACTTGAAAATGGCAACATTATTTATGTAGTCCAGCACACATTATTCTACATTACAATTTCAGCTCTTTTTCTGTTGAAACAATAACAGAGGACACTTTGCTTCCAATTTGCCATGTTCACCGCCTCAGTACCCCCCTTCTCTACATTTCTCGATGGAGGTTTCATTACTGCAAGAGCCGCATGTGCATTTCACATCTTTATATTACATATATTACACTGAGCCCCTTGCCCAGAGATTGCTTTTGGGTCTTCAGCATGGGGGCTTTAGCCATGTGTGTGTCCTTCTAATCAATCAGATAGGACTAAGCAGACGCCTTCGCAGGAAAGTAGAGAATGTGTGAGGGTGGTTAGTGCATCCAGTGACCTCTGCAGGAGAGAATTTCCAGCCTTTTCCTATATGGCTTCTTGACACCTTTACTGAAAGACGCTTATTTCAGATGGCAGTTCACTTCCCTTCCACCTATGAGCAAAAACACATTAATTTCAACACCCACATTCTCTGCTATATACCACAGCTTTAGTCTGTTCTTCCTGTCAATGTCCAGCTCATGGTTTCCATATCTCTGTCTTATTGAAGCTCAAACAGAATGTGGGCCCATTTCCCTGTGCAGCACAGAGTGTTGGGGAGGGCTGCAGATTAAAAACCCTTCCCCTGGGTGCGCTCACCAGGCTGTTCAGCATTGCTCGCCAGGGAGATTCACTACATACATTCTCTTTTATGGCCCTTTCCTTATTCATCATAACACAGCTTCAATTTTATTAACTTCTCCAGCCAAGCATACATCTTTGCCTGAGCCATCAGTCTTTTTTTCCCTCTCTATTTCTATTCATACACCACCTCGCTCCACCCAGTAACCCACGACGCTCATAAGCATACATAAACAAATGCATAATGTTATTCTCTTACATGTATACAGATTTAACACTGCAGAAGACAGGTCTTTATTCTGCTGTTGGTTCAGTGCTGTTCCCCAGCTGTGTCTTGCCTCAATACTGTCTCAGCCTCAGCTGGCGTCCTACACAAAATGCTGAACATAGAAAACAGACAGTGAGGCTTCTAAACTTTATTTCATGCTAACTGAAAAGATTGGAAGATTACCGTGACACTATACAACACAAATACACTCTAGCAGTGCAAATGCTGTCTCTTTACTGTCACTTTGTAGCGAAATAAAATATTTTCTGTTATCCCGGATTCCCCCCCCCCTCTTTTTCTTCATGTATACATTTTTGAAAAAAGGTACAAAATTATTGTTTTAAGTCATCTGTTTTCAGCAAACTAATGCAAATTCAAGCATATGTGTTTCAGTCTTCCTTGAAACTCTGCATGTTAAGAATTTGCATAAACGAATGGAAATCTTAGCTGCTGCCCTTGAGAAAAGGCACCCATTAAATCGCATATAACATCATGAAAGATAGTGCAGGATTTTGCAATTATGTCATTATTTATGTATAGTAACTGTAAGGCTTCCAATATCACACTAAATTGCTAATATTCTCTTGCATAGCGATACTTAGAAAAAGGCATCTTTGCACAGTTTCAAGATTAGAGATCCAGACTATTTTTAGTGCTGTTTTTACCCTTCCCGTAGGCTGTGTAAGTGCTATACCAGACACTGCAAGAAAAGAAAATTTCACTGGTCACAGTCTTCTACACCATAAAAAAAAAGCTCATACCCTTGAACCCAACAGGGAGGTAGTGTAGCAAGACCACTAAAATTGCTGTGATGACTTTAGTAGAGCTTACTAACCATGGCTGCATCGCACTCAAAAGTCAAAGTGTTAGAAAGGATGCAATGTCGCAGTCTTGGGAGGAAGGTGATGACATGCCGGCCATTTTGACAGAGGATTTTTATTTCTATTTTATATGTTTAAGTTTACAAAACAGAACATAAGGGAGATAAAGAAAGATGGAATATAGAGAATCACTGAGGGTATTTGCTCTAAAGTTTTAAGAGAAATGAAAAGGGGCACGATTTGTGCCAAAATAGTAATGTTTATTGTGCAACATATGAGATAAATAGACATCTGACCATGCAAGTGCTCTTGCTATGTTTGTACTTTACTCTTTTTAGCCATGACACTGAATTATTCAGTAATGCAACTCTATAGCAAGACAACAGGAAACTCTCTGTACTTGATGCAAAATGTGATACAGGGGGGGAAAGAGAAACTGTATATGTGTTCAAGTGTGCATCTTATTTGTGATTTGTGTAGTACTATGGACAACACAGTATGAATGTCAGCGGCAAATCAAGTCTTGGAAGTTTTAGCTGTCTTCTATGAAACATTAAGCAAATATATGTATTAAAATTAAAATATGTAGACTATTATGTGAATTTACTACGCTTGGGCTAATTAAGAAACAAATTATTCATTTAAAAACAAAATGTAACATTATCAATCGCACTTTAAAATGTTAATTTCGTGAGTGGTTTATTTACTTGATGTGGAAGTGGGATCTTAGTACTTTATGGGCAGTATAGAATGCCCCAGAGCAAATTAATAATACGTAATTAGTATGTTTTCAGAGTTTTTAGTGTGTAGCATTCAATTCCAAACACTTTGGACTGTCTATGTTGTGCCTCATTGATGTCTGTCAAGGCACCCAGTGATACTAAGTTTTGAATTATTAGTATTCTTTTGGCTAGTTCTGACCTACTAAACCAACACGACAAACTTCACATGTTCATCTAGGATCCACTCATATTCCAGTCATCAAGACACTAACCAGCGCCTCAAGAGAACGATAACATGCCAAAGATTATCTGCAGTGCCTCATTAAACATTCATGGATTGCCCAGAGGTATATTTTCCCCAAAAGGAATTCAGTACAAAGAAACATTCATCATCAAGGTGCTGTCCAGATCATAATGAGAAAAGCCAAAACAGAGAAGAAACTGTTGTTTTCAGACTACTTTCTACTTAAGAGAGAGGCAATTTATTTCTCTAGAAGGATGGACCACTTGTGACATTTCATCCAGCGTTTCTAGACACAGACACATGCAAACACACACACACACACACACACACACACACACACACACACACACACACACACACACACACACACAGAAACAACATGGCAGAGCTTGGTAAAGTCAGCAGCAGAGATCCTCTGAGATGCTAAGTAGCCAGACTTACAGCTGCTACTTTCTGTGTAATGATCTGTGGTGGTCCTGATATAACCCCACCTACTGTACGTACCCTCATGATGGAGCTGGAATGGATGAATACATGAAAATACACACATACACACAGCCTAAATTGTTGTGTTCCAATATCCTACTATATCATTTCTTCAAATAAATACTTCCATTGTTGCTTTCCTGTGTGATATTGCATTTGGTTGAATGGGCCCACAATATTTACCGTGCAGCCAGGAATTGTTTCTCAACGCCAGTCAAAGCAATGGGCTGTTTTGCCAGAAGCTATTAGGGAATGATCTGTTTTTCACCGTGAAAACATGTGCTTCAAGGAGGCTGATTCAAATCACAAGGAACATATGAGGTTTTCAATTCATTGCATTATAGTGGTAAAAGGGCTCCTCCACTCAGGAAAGATGAGGCACAATTACTTTTCATACATTTATTTCATTTGGAGAAATTGTCAAGGAAATTAGCATTTGCCAGGAGCCGATTTCAGTGCTCTAAGCAGACCAACCATCTATTGCACAGTGTGTTTTGCATTGTACATTAGGGAATGATCTGTTTTTCACCGTGAAAACATGAACTGATGCTAATATAATACCGTCAGCTTCCTATCATAGCTTACATTTTGGCTTAGTGATTACATTGATTTGACATTTAAAAATGACATAACCTCAATGGGAAGTGGCATCATAATAATCATCATCATCATCATGCAGCCTCCTGGAGACTTATTATGAAGGCTGGGAAAAATACATAGCATGCTATTGATTTTCTCTGAGAATGACAGCAAAGCATGGGTAGCATCCTAGATTGCAGTTTGTACACACATAAATGTCCTGCTGAGCACATCATCAACAAAACAGGAGATTGGACTGGTGTATATGTAGCACAGTTCCTCGTCCTGGCCTGATGGACGGGTCACAGGCCTAAAATGAGCATGGAATGTAGAAACAGGGGTATATGAATAATAAAAAGTGATGGTCGTGGCAGATCTTCTGCGTGCACGCCCAGTAAAATGCCTCCATTAGCTGAGCCATCCAGGTGTAACATTGCCACGAAGGCTGCATATCCAAGCAGAGGGGATGCGCTGGAGCCTTGTTATGGCGGCAGCAAATCCAAGCCCACTCTACCAAACATTAATCCATGTGATGGCTCAATAGAGTCTTTATGTCTCTGTGTGTATGAGGGCGTGTATTTGTGACTTTGTGTGTGTGTGAGAGAGAAAGAGATGAGGCAAATATTTGTGTGGTGCATTTGATTTGCACATGCATTGCTGTCAGTGCCTGTACATGCATGTGCTCAGACTTCCATGCTTAGCTATAGGGCACTCTCTATGCTATGATGTAATCGCTTCATCACGATAATGGAAATTGGATTTAATTTTCTCTTTTCAGCCGCTTGCACTTTGATTCAACCTCGCTTCTGCTTCGAGGGTAAAATTGACGCTAAGTGATGCCTCCTGCCTGTCCCTTATTCAGCCCATAAACACAGATCTTATTTGTAAAGGTGTTAAAATTGTATAATTAAAAACAATAATTCACTACAGGTCGTTATTGTCGCTGCTAATTAAGCTGAGCTGACAGAGCAAGGTGTGTGTGTGTGCTGGGGTGGCTGTTACAGGAGATATATTACTTTGTAGTCATTACTCTGACAATGTGGAGGGCATGTAGGAGTCACTTATCTTATTTGTGCTTCACCAAGCAAGCTGCTTACAGATCAGGACAGATCTGGACCGTTGTGGAGGATAGTGAAATCTTGCAAACCAAAAATAACACGTTCTAATATTTTTTTTTCAACAAAAGCCCGGAACAGAAGACCATTGCAGGCCAGGTTTTATGTTGAAACTGGTTGTATAAAGCGTCACCTAAATGCAATTTCTCACTTGTCTCTTTCCTCACCCTTTTCGACAGGGAGCTAGAACTGTAATTTTGTAAATCCGCCCAGCAGATCAAAGTGCTACCATGTTCTAATGGCTGCCACCCACCCGCCATCCTCTCCAGTGGAAGAGCACCATCAGCACAGTGCATCTAAGAGGAGCCAAGACAGCCTGATTAATCTTCTAATAGTTCCAGACAGAGATAAAGACTGTAGATGCAGAAATAAAAAAGGGAAAGGCAGGGGGAAAAAAAAAAAAGTTGCGTCACAGTTAGTGGGGGAAATGAGAAGACGCAGAGAGAAAAGCTGAAGAAAATGGCTGCATTATGTCAATGTGGTGGCTGCTAAAAGTTTGAGATGGCTGCCTCACTGCAGTCTCATCTCCTGCCCTTCAGTCTTTCTCGCCTCTTTGACAAACTCTTCAGTGGGTTTGACAGGATGATAATAACTATCAAAGCCATTCGATAAATATGTGAAACAAATCAGAATACAAGATAAAACGAAAGCTACTGCCAATTCCATTTTGACAAAGCGACACGCCCGTGATGTCGATGCCATTTCTGAGAAGTTATGGGAATTCAGAAAGTAGACAAAAGGAAAAATTGAGACTGCGACTTTCAACTGACAATTTCACCAGTGCAGTGTGTTCAAACACAATGGACACAATAACTGTTAAATGCTTTACATTCATCTGATCGGAGCAAACCTATCTTACATCCCCACAGAAAGACAGTCGCATGACTACAGGGCACCTACTGAACATCTTTTAATCCTTTTTGGTTAAATATGGCTGATTTGGCAATGTGTTAAATCCGTGTATGAACGTCTGAAACATCTAAACTCCCAACAATCAAAGACAGTGTGCTTGCAAGGCGTCTCTGTCCGTCTTATACACTTGAAGGAATATCAAGTTATGCAGAGGCCTGAGGCAATAAATATGCAAATATATACACAACATCAGACACTGCACAACATCGTCGAATGAATGTGAGCCAAGACATGTATAATACCATATGAACAGCTGAATATGAAAAATAGCTGCTGTGTAAATATGCCTATATATTACACAAAGCATTTCCCTTTTGGTACACCACTTATATTAATAAATATGGTTATATTGGGCACATGGAAAATAGGCATTATGCTTGTTTATACAGCTTGCATTACCATAATCGTTTCTCTAGCTTGTGTTGGATGCCACCCATTATTATGCTAGTGGGATGTGACAGGGAATACTTTGACTTGATATCACAGCTCCTCCTCTGGCTCCCTGTGGTCTGAGATAGTGACAAAAAGAGGGATAGGATAGTTTGAGAATAAATATGGTAGCGGCTATCGGGCAGGCCTTTTTTTTAATGGTGACAGTGTCATTGCTTGGTTTGGTAAGTGACAGTATTTTTGCACAAAACCACCCACATTTTTATGCTCAAGTCGAGGGTCAAACAATTACATAACCAGATGTGGGAGTTCCAGGGTAATAGACATGGCAACTAAAGTAGAATAAAGCAGAGTTGGCTGGAAGTCTTTTATGTTGCAGCAGCTATGGCCTGTCCTGACACTAAATGCAGCAGGTCGAAATGTGTCCTATTCATTTCTCGAGTTGGGTTTTTCTAGGTTTTTGATGGTCTGCTCATTTTGCCTGAAGCATCTCTTCTTGGCTTCCTGCATTACAGCTACTATTTGGTTTGTATCATACTCTTAACTTTTTCCTTCAGAGTTATGATACCAGTTCTAGACCATTTCCCCAAGCATAGACCAATTCTCTATTTGGTGCAATAACTATACACTCAACACAATAACAGTTTGTAACCTATCTACAGAACCGAATACAGCTGACATGTTTTTCAAACTGTATAATTCTAAGCACCAGTCAATTTTAACGCCAATTACATCGATACTCTCAAAAATATTATGGATATAGTCCATTATTTCCTACAACCACAATACAAGTCTGAAAATACTCACAGCATGAATGCATGATCCCAGCTCAGTTTGAGCCTCAAACTTAGAGGATGAAACTGCAGACTGGACTTCTGATTCCTAATGTGCTGGGTTTGAGCTATAGCCTGTCCCACCCATGGCAGCAGAATGAAGCATTGTATTGAAAAGATCCTCAACCTGACAAATGGGAGAACCCCCATGAGTGACTGTCAGCTTTTTGTTTGTCTATGACAGCGTCTGTCTTCATTCAGGACTCTTAAATTCGCTTCGAGAACCAATTGGAAATGGTTCTTTTATTATACACCATCCATAAGTCCCCCTCTCATCAAAGCAGAGCCATCTTTTATCTGGAAGATGACGTTTCCATTAGGGTCTGCCAACCTCTTACTGCTGCTCGGTGAGTTGTGGTGTTGGGACACGGCATAGTTAACCAGCACAACAACAGGTTTTCCGTAGCTAGGATGTACACAGGCCTTGATCGTGGTATGGCACCTCATCAGATACTCACCCTGAACACACAAGCCGGTACAAAGACACAAACTTTCGCACCCTCTTTGACTCCCTTTCGCTCTTATTCTTACCCACACAAACATAAAAAACTCAGAAAGTCAGACAACAGAGATGCAGCAAAAAAGACAGAATTTGGCCAAAGGGAGTGTGCCTGACAGCTTTTTTCTCACCATTTTCAGTGTCTCATCAAAGGTATGAGAGGCCCATAAGGTTCAGCTGCCAATCTGGCAACACTTCCAGTCCCCAAACACAAAACTGGGGTTGTTTCAAAGACTCGAGGCTGGTAGTTCTGTCCCTACTCCGTTATTGTCTACATCAATTTCATCTCTTGAAACAGCTCACATTAGCAGTCAGGTGCTGGTTTTACAAATCGGGTACCCGGATACATTCAGAGCAAGGACGTTTTTGGTTTTTTTTTTGTTTTTTTTGCACTCTGCCACATTTTAAGGCTGTGTGTTGGCCTGGCCCGGTGATATTGTCGGTGCTAATGAGGACATTGCTGTGCCCGGTGTGTGTGGGTCGGCAGAGACATACGCTCAGGTCCCACTCTGGGAGTTTTAATTAGATCTACATTATCAGTCTGTCTGTCCACATTGGCCCAATCAGCTTCTGTTTGGATGCATCATAAATCATCAGTCTAATTGATTGCTTAAGATCTGTTGCTGTCAGTGAAGCATTCCATTCATTCCTCATATTCATAAAACTGAATTTTAATTTCTCCTTCTGGTCATCATGTATATGTTGTTAGTTGTTTTCTGTACCTTTTCTTACTTTATTTTTCCCTTACTTTATTTCTGTGGGTGGCTGGGGCAAAAAAAAAGCCTATCTACTATCATGATCTCATCAGGTCCAACTCCTTGACCTTTGTACTTTGCTGTAAATGTCAGCTTTCTTTATGAGGCTTGTGATGAGTTTATCGAATAACTCACACACACTAACACGCACACACATACACATACATATGGTCATGCCACACATGCATGCAGCCACGGGATCTGTCCTTCACAGCCAACTATAACTCTGATTTCTAGGTGTCCATTGAAAATTCATGGTCCCCAGTGCTGTCGGGCAGCATAAGAGTCCACCATCCTCAAGAGAACACCACAAATAAATCAAGATTTCATGGGGATTGAAATAGCTTTCTGCAAAGCCTTACAGACCTGCCAGAATTTACTGAAGGTCTATCCTTTAATTGAATCTTTGAGCCGGATTATGTAAACTTAACCATGCAGTGCTTCTGATTAGTATGTAAAGCACAGAGTAATAAATAACACTGGACAGCAAGTGTAGTAAAGTCATTCCACATTGTTTATGTCTACTGTACTATGAAGTAGGTGTCAAAATGGGCCAAGAATGTGTCATAAAAATTTGGGCAACACAACGTTCGCCATATGCTGGAGTACTGATACGATCTTGGGCTGTTCCTGATTCAGCGTTCTTCTGGAACTGCGGTTTATAACAGGAGGAGCAATCGGGCCAAGGTGGCAAGCACTACTGCCATGATGATAAATGTCCTGCATTAGAACTGTCTGGATCCTTGTGTCCACGCTGGTCTGCAACTCCGCCTAGTGGATCAAAGTGCTGAGGGAGGGAAGCGATGGCAGGTAGCATAACACTTAATGTTTAACCTACTTGTTCTTTTTTTTTTTCTTACATTTTCCAATGACTGTTGACATAAATAATTTAAATGAAGGCCAATTAAAACAGAATGGAATTAGAACAGTAACACATATTATCTCAGAGACCAGAGAGAGAGAGAGAGAGAGAGAGTTGGCTGCATAGACTTATAGCAGATGGGAAAAGAAAAGAAAGAAGAAAAACTTCCTATAGTAAATGGACACACCAGTACATGCATGGCTGTGTTTTCCGATGTATCCGGGGGCCACAGAGACAGCAACAAATGTCACAGAACTTCTGAAGAACGGGCTGTACCTGACAACCTGTCAGTAGTTTTCCCTAAACACTGACAGCAGAGAAACGCTACACACAAATAGGCCAGATGGGAATCCATGTGTGAGTGTGTGTCCTTTTTCCACACTTAATCCTGCCACCTCTCTCATTTCATCTTATCCTTCTCATCCCCTTGTGCCAACATCAGGCTTTTCCTTTAATGAAATGTTTGGACCCTTACGCAGTCTTTAGTCTTTATCTTTTCAGCTTCATCCTTTCTCCTTCCTCCAACTTATCTTCCGTCTCCCCCCCTCCTTCATTGTCTTTGGGTCTTTATCAGTCATCTTGCAGCAAAAGGTAATAAAAGGCCAAAACACTGAAGGAGCTTTACTCTACTTTGTCATTTTGTTCTCTCCCACCCTCCTTTTTGTCTTTTATTTTTGTTTGTGGCAGCAGACCTTATCAAGGAGATGGGTGTGAGATAAGCCATCTGTGGTTCTTTGTGGTGAAATAATACTACTGGGCGATAAGGCCCTAGGGTGAGTAGTCCACTGTTACTTCTCTCCTCATGCACTGCTTTTTCCTCTTCCCGGGGTATGCTGGGAAGTCCCAGCAGGGCTGAGAGATAGCAGACCTTTTTGTTAGGTTAGGGTTTTGATAAAATGTCAACTCCTCAACATCAGCATGTAATTACACGTTCACGCTGTAAAACTATGCATTACAACACATTTGCCCATTATCAGGCTATAATGCTGTTTGTTGTGCTGTCGAACAATTCATTCACGGTAGTTTATCGAATATATGGTCATCAGTGACATTTGAAAATGTTATGTCCTTTGGGAACATTTTTTTAAACATAGATAACACCAAAATTCTACAACTAAAGAAAAATGCATAGATGTAATGAGAACAAGCAATACAAGGATTTAGGCTGTTCCAGCATTGACACAAAAACTCCCCCTGTCATTTATTTTATTGCTTTAAGACTCACAAGTACTTGGCTCATGCCATTACTTTGTCTACTAGACCTATTAAGATTTCATGAAGTGGTAATGATTATACAATTACTTGCAGCTTGGAAATACCATAATAATGGGCACGGCAAACACAGGTTTGTGCATTTATGGAGTAGATGATTATGGATTAAAAAACAAACATACATAGACTGACTGACCATCGATCTGTGTTGCTATTGACTAAGAAGGGTAGTGGGTGACACAGGCACTCAATAGCAGTTACATTTTCATATAAATAACAGCAGCTTTCTGGCCTGTAATTGCCTCAGAAATGACTACATGGATGAAAGAGTGGGCATGAAGGAACATGATATTGATCATAAAAGTTACCCTTTTTGAAGCCTTGCACATCAGGTGGATGATATGTCCAACAGAATGGTGTTTCCCAATCTGTGTTTGTAAAAATATGTATATTCAAGATATTTCATTCAAAGGATGGCAATTTTTTTTTTAAAATTGCTTACGTGTTATTTTTTTGTTGTTGTTTTTTTGTTTTTTAATTTTCCCCTGGGTTTGTACTCAATAATATACTGTCTATGTTTTGCCTTCATACCTGATCAGACATTATAATGCTTGAGTGCTGAAGGCAGATTAAAAAATTTGACTTTGAGTTTTAAGCTCAGTCTGGATCCAGCAGAGACGTGCAATTCCCACAACAATTTCCTACAACTTTTATAGCGACTCGTCAGACACAAGGCTATTTCGCAAAATGCACTGGTGTATTAAAGAGTTAAGGAGAAGCAGATACTTCAAGCATTACTAATTTATTAGGCCAAGTGAAGGGAGGAGGCGACGAGAAGAAAATGAATTAGGCCTCACATGCACTTTTAATTACTGTTGTCAAGGTGTTTGCTTTGCCCTTCTGGGAAAAGCAAATCAAACCATCACTCATCACAACTACTTAGAAGACCTGCAGAATAAGCCATAAAGTTTAACACCTATGCTATAGTGCTACATTTACTGCAACATAAACAAAACCTTCTCCCTACGACATCCCACTTCTCTCTTGAGATAAGGCATGGTGCATGGCTGATAAACTGAGCAGAATGAGGCCACAGATCCAGGGGTCCTCTTCTCACCTCATATGCTTACCTGAGGGATAGAACAGGACAAAGGAACAACATGCACCTGTCTGTTTGATCTCCCAGTATGAGCTTCTCTGAACATGTAGTTGCTTGACACGTCATGGACTGTTTGCTCTTGCACAGGCAGCTCTGTTGGTCTTCACTGCACAGCTCTTATTATAGCAGAGAGGCAGGGAAACATTTTCATGCACATGTGCACACACAAAACACTTTGTTTGATGAGGCTGTTTTATAAGCTATCTATGACCACAGGCTCAGTTAGAGTGCTTGACTGCAATGTTAGGCTCTTACAAGACACTGACCAGACAGTTCCCTTAAAGCAATAATAACGAGGAAACATTCACAGTATAAATTTAAGTGCTATAAATGTTGAAAAGCCTGGCAACATATAAAGTTAATGTCATGCTCTGCCCAGTGGATAACTGTTAAAAGCTGTGACTTCAACGATTTTTTCATCAAATTTGTAAAACCGGAGTCATAACCAGGGGTGAAAAGTAATGAATTACATTTACTCCCATTACTGTAATTGAGTACTTTTTATGAGTAATTTATAATTTTCTAAATAGTTTTTAAATATGTAATTTTTACTTTACTTTTACTCGAGTACATTTTGACCCAAGTATTTTACTTCACTACATTTGAACCCCCCTCACGTTACTGAGTACAATATTGATAGTGAAAAAATATAGTGATTTGGGAATGTAAATGTTCCAGACAATGATGTTAGTTTGTTAAATGTGATGATAAATAAAATGGGGTGTTATAATGGTTTTGAATATGAGGAGTGAGGCCAAATAACTAGACAACACCACATTAAGTCTTTTAATTTCTAGAGAATTCATAAGTTTTTTGGTTGTCCTGGCAGCTGAGCAATCACCACAGAGAAACACATGACTTTGCTTACTTATTCTCTAGTTGTTTCCATTAACTCACAGAACGTTAGCTCCCTCTAGTCTAGAGGAATTAAATGGTAGTTCTGTCACATTCACTTTACAGGAGTTTATCTTTTTACTTTCAGA
>JAPTYR010000008.1:14358105-14370195 GCA_029814505.1 Siphamia roseigaster | reverse complement strand
GGAATTTTGTATTCAAATTTCATTTAAAAATTTTCAAGTGTGAACCGTTTGAAATCTGTTTTTCATGAGAATCGCCCAAAAGCTATCATTTTGCTATATTTTACCAAGAATTGCTCATATTTAAAAGGGTTGAACCAGCACATGTTCTGCATTTGTGTTATTTTAGCTGGTAATGTCAGGAGTCTATGCTGCAGTGTAGCACCCATATCTAGGCTAATCCAACAAATTATCAGATAATAGTTTCTGTATCACTGTTCGGAAACATTTAGGCTCATGTCATGTTAGTACAAAAAAGAAAGTAAACAAACACTGAGAAATGTTTGGAAATACCCTCACACTCCCGTGGCGGCTGTTTACATTGACGAGGCAAGGCTGTGAGATACTACGACATGATGTCATCTGAGACCATCTATTTTCCCACATTCACACCGAGCTAGATTGATGTTGCACATGTGCTCAACTTGCATCGCTGTGCAGTACAGTAAGTTATATCAGCATATTCAAGGATACTGAACACAGCGGGGGAGGTAGCTGGCACATACAAGCGGAAGTTCAGCAAGTAGGGAAGTTCAGGATAGTTGACTATCACACATGTAACACAAATGATGAGAAACTCAGATGTAACGCTCAGGGATTTTGTCCTATTTTATTGCTGACATGCACTGGAATTCCTCCTGGTTTTATCACTAGCATTTTTTGCGTTGCGGCGTGGTGACTACCCCTGTCTGAACAGACTTCACCTTACAGGGACAGTGTACACAAGAAGTGCATGCTGTGTGCTTGTGACCTGAGAAATACACAGCCTTCCAACAAATACTAATAAAATAATAGTTTTGAATGTCCCTGTGGTCCGGTATACAACTGCAGCCAAGTTAAAGGAAACGACTACTGTAAACAAAGAACAAGTTTTTGTTTTGTCTCCTGGCATTGTAGAATCTCTGGCCTTACAAGGTTCACAAACAAGCCTTTGTTTCAAAAGGGTAAAAAAAAAAATAGCTCACATCAGTTGTTTTTGCAATATATGTGCCATTATGTGAAGTGAGAAATGCATGGGCGGATAGCATGTTCACATGAAGTTGAGTTCCCCTGTGTCTTTGTTTGGCTGCACAGGCTTGAATATTTTTTTCACAAGATGATTATCCCACAGTGTGTATTGTTGTCCAAGATTAATTGAATTCCAATTTTAGAGCTTATCATAGTTTGCTTCTAAAAATACGGTAGCTATTGTGATTTTAAGTCTGCAGTGTTTTCTTTTACTCTAGACCAATGGACAAATGTTATTGCCTGTAATGGGAGGAATTTCCAAGAACCTTTTTTGTCATTAAGACCCCCAGGGATTCTATTTCTTTAACTCTACTAGCATCTCTCTTTTTTTTCTCTGTCATATTTTTCCTCACAGCTCCCAGTAGTGTTCTTTATGGCATTATTTTTGGCTGCAGTGGTTCATATACAGCAGCACAGCAGACTCCACATAGACTCAATTTAAGCATGTCTGAAGAGCAGGCTGGTCGGCTCATTGCTTTAGCAGGGGTGAAAAAGTGAAAAAAGAAGTCTGCAACAGGCTTAGTTCTAATGATAGATAATCCAGTTACAAACTCGTGGAGCTGGTCAAAAGGTTTGTTTTCCAGGTTGTGGGTTTGTGATGCGAATGGAACGTGAAGCTCCGGGAGCCCTGAGGCAAAGAGGAAAGGTTTTTAGTTCAGCCTGCGTTTGCCACAGGCGTGCCCTCTACTTTGACTCTGATTTGCACACTTTGACTTGAGGCTTCTGTGGGCCCAGAAGTCACCAGCTGGGACACTGTGAGCTGTCTTGTTGTTTTTACTTTTTGCCAGTGGTGTTGCAACTCAACATGCAGAGAAAAGTGGTGAGGGGATTAATTACCTACTGCCACAGTTCTGCCTTGGTGGGATGGTACAAAGAATAGATGGGAGTACATTACAAGTCTGCATCATCTGTCAGGAATTTGCGCAAACTTTGTTGGAAATAAATTAATTGTCAACTGTCAATGCTTGTATTTTCATCTTGTGAAACTTTATATTACATATTGTGTCCTTCCTGTCTGTGAGAACCATTTCTTTAAGCATTTTGATTTTAAACTGCAGGATTATATGTCCTCGTATGGTTTAAAATTCTCCTACTTCTTAAAGTAAATCAACTTTTTACAAACGAATGGATTTGCAGATAAATGCATTACCTCAAATCTGAAACAGGCTTGTTTTGTTTTGTTTTTTTTATATGTAGACCTATTATGCAGACTTGATTTTCCCAGGAGAGCTATGATCATCTTAATATGATGGATTACAACTAGATTTAACTACATAACAACATATAAAATGTTTGAAATTATTAAAACCTTGATCATCACAGAGCAATGTTGTGTACAAATTGATATAGCTGTACTAAAGTAACATATTACAATAGCGACAGAAACCATTGTACAGCACAGTGATTTACTTTTCAAATCAACACCTAGATACTTTTACTTACAGAGGAGTATTTTTCTAGTGTGAGATTTGCACTTATATTTAGGTGAAGGGTCTAAATCTTCCTCCCAATACTGTTCACTAAATGCTCCTCATTTTTCTTCCCTAGCCACAGGCCACTGAAGGATGAGGATGCTCTCTGGGATGGCCAGGTGCAAAATGCCTATAGTTTGGTTACCGGGGTGAGCCCACAGCAGCACTACCAGCCCACCCAAGGAAGCTACCAGCTTCAGTTTGCCATCCAGCAACTGCAACAGCAACGACTTCAATCAAGACAATTTCTGGACCAGGGCCAATGTAGACATCAGGTAAAGAAGAAAAATAAGAGTTCCCCTGTTTTGTCATGCTGAATATGATACTAAGAGGGTTATATTTATCATTGTTGAAGGGGAATTTCCCCACAAGGGTCCTATTCACAGAGCACAGAGAGCTATTAAAGGTCAACTTTCATCCTTTCGAACGCTACAGCTGTGTAGTCACTTTCAGACACGTGAGCTTCAACTTGAGTCTTTTGGTGGAAAATTGCTTCCCTGCATACAAGTGCTCAGGGTGTTTTGAAGCTGTGAAGAAAATGGGATTTGTTTTAAGGGATATTTCACTATTTAAATATTTGGTCATTGTTCTATTGCTGTTGTTTGATGTCTTTTTGCTATCAGCATGTACGAACACTTAGCAGTATCAGAGCGGTTGAGTTACAACTCATAAAAACACATATTTCTCTCTGTTCAAAATATTCCCTTACCTAAGTGCTGTCCAAAATACTGCAAATGTACCCACATAAAGGGGAGAGCTTTCATGTTAGCTTTTACCAAACTATTTTGAGAGTCTCTTTCCAAACCACTTAACAAAATGGTGTTCAGTGGGAACATCCTCTTCAACAGAAGCTCATTCCTGGAGAGCCAAACATGACTCCTCACCCCAAGTCTACATTGTTTGGCCAGTTGACTCAACTAGGTTCATTTGGAAGGTGAGTAATCACGGAATGGTGCCTCTGAGAGGCCCTGCACAGATTTTATTATAGTTTTGAAGGCTTCTCATTACAGTTCATATCAGATTTGAGCTCCATTTACCTTCCCATTACAACACAAATACAATTTCGGTATATGATTTTCTCTGTGGTAGTAATGTAGCGACAAAAAACCTTTTAGTCATGCCTGACTAGCCATGACAGATGTGATTTGGCTCTTTTCTAAGGAAGATTAGAAAGGTAGAGAGGTCTTAGTCTACTCACAGAGTGTAATTTTTGTGTTTAGAGAAAAAAGATAGGCCCTTCGTCTTTCTCTGTCGTTGCTTTGAAAGAGGATCTCAACAGGAAGAGTGTATTTATTCATTTTCCAGTGGATTTTGGAGTCAATCTATGGATGGAGAGAAATAGAGACAGGAGAGGGCCATTGGACAACTTACAGAGTGGAATGATTGGATGCACCCGCTTTTTTCCGATCTGTCCTGAGTAATGTAGTTGCTCTCACGTCATTGTTTTTTCATCATCTTGGTTGGGCCTTAATTAATGCAATTGAGGTGATATTTCTCTTGGCTTAGTCCCACTGGCTTACGCAAGGCGCTGCATGAAAGTGATCCCTTGCCTTTCTTGTGCTCCATTCCCTTTTGTATTCTGTCTTAGAGTTTGAACATAGTTCACTAGATGACCAGGCATCTCTAATTTCTGACATCTCACATCATCCTCAGGGCTTATGGAGGTAGGCATATCTCTTACAGTGTGAAATGGTTGAAGGCTCGGAAGTGCATAGCGTGCTATTAGCCTAAACCATCCTGATACTGAGGTCATAGGATGGCTGACTTTGGATATGGTTGTCGTACTGTCATTTCAGAGAACCCACCCTTCCCTTAAATCCTTTGCCATCCTTCTCTGTTTTTTCCACCCACACAAGTTTCTCTGCCAGTCTACCCTGGCAATGTGTCTTCTTCTCTAAGTCACATTATGCCTCAGATGCCTTTAGTCACTAAATGTATTCCCATGGGACTGATGGTTTTTGTGCAGTGTGGCCTCACGATGCTGGTGATCAGCTTAATATTTGACAGTTGTTTAAAATAAAATGCACATAAACACAGGCATTCCAGTTTCAGCTGGACTCTTTAACTGGGTTACCAAAGATAGCATAGTGGTATTAGGATTAGCATGGCTATATATTTATTTTGATCCAGTAGTACTTCAAGTTGAGGTATTTTTTTTTTTCTTGTGGTGATCAACAACTATTGTGTGATTGGTCAGAAATTTGAAGTGGGTGAAGTTAATATGGAAAAGCGGAGGGCTTCTCAGGAGTTGTGCGTGTGATTTTTGTGTGAAATAAAAAATGTTCTGGTCAAAACGCACATCATTCTTGTCCTTGCCACCTCAAGAAAACTAATGAATTTCTCTGTTCCTGCTGGGTGTGCAATAACCAGTAGAAACATCCTGATAAGAGTATAGTAATACTGACTAAAGCAGTGGTTGTACAAGTATTAGGATCTTAGCTTATGTATACCTAATAAAAGGTGACAGTAACCACATTACAATGGTCTATAGCACAGTAATGATCACAGTTAGTTTCAATTATTTGAAATAATCATGATTTTAGATTTATATGATAATCATCTCCATTCTCCAGTATAAAAACAGGTAGGTAAAATAATTTTTATCATTATTTTTGTGTCATTTACTTCTGTTTTACTGGCCCTCATTTAAAAACCCATTGTTGTAGTCAATGGGTGATATAGTTCTAGCACCTTTATTAATTATTTTGACTTTTATTTTACAATAATGGGGTTTGTATACTTAAAGGGCCTATATCGTGCTTTTTATGCCTTTCAGAATATATTATATGCATATGTATGACAATATATTACCTGTAGTACAATGAAGAACAAATTTCATATGAAATGACTTATTTTCGTGAGCTGCTTTTCCAACCCGGAAGTAAGACACCTCGATCTCTGAGGTACCACCTCTCCTCCGTGTGGCTACAATAAAGCCGGCCGCTACAGTATGTCAGTGCGTTCCGCCCACAAAAACAACGTCTATACTTTAAGTATATATTAGGGCGGTCCAAAATGTTATGAAAAAAAAAAAGTTTAATTTTCATTGGTCTCACCCCCCCTGTTTGGTTCCAATACATGAAAAAAAAATCCCCCCTAAAATCAAGGAGATCGGATGATTTTTAGGGAACCTTCAAAGGGCATCAAATTTTGTACAGTATCGTACAACATAACCACGGGATTACCCGAATGAGCGACTGGTGAATTTAGGTGGGTTACTAGGTGTACACAGTACATCTCATCTCATCTCGTCTCATTATCTGAACCTGCTTTATTCTCACTAGGGTCACGGGGGTCGCATGGAGCCTATCCCAGCCACATAGGGCGAAGGAGGGGTACACCCTGGACAAGTCACCAGTTCATCGCAGGGCTGAATATATCTAGACAATCACTTTCACATTCACAAAATGGACAATTTAGATTAACCCATCAGTGCATGTCTTTGGATGGTGGGAGGAGCCAGAGTACCCGGAGAGAATCCACGCAGACACGGGGAGAACATGTAAACTCCACACAGAAAGGTGTGAGTTCAATTCCAACACCACTGACTGGTGCTGGACTTGAACCCACGACCTTCTTGCTGTGAGGCACGAGTGCTAACCACTGCACCACCGTGCCGCCCCTATTATTATTATTATTATTATTATTATTATTATTATTATTATTATTATTATTACACTGTGGGGGGCAAGGGGTATTGTTTTTGGTTTGGTTTGTTTATTTTTTTTGTTAACCCTTAAGCTGTAATCCTACTGGTTAAATTCATTCCAAACTGAGTTTATAGATTGCCAGTGACCCAGAATAGATCTGATTATATTTTGGGAAAAGCAGGTCAAAGTTAATTTTTTTCGGGTTTTTTATTTTTCTACTTTACCCATTTACTTATAATGGCTGAAATTTCAAATGTCTGTAGCAGCAAAACTATTGGTTGAATTCATACCAAATTTGGTTATACCTTTCCAAGTACCCAAAAACAGATGTCATTACATGTTAGGAAAAGTGGGTCAAAGTTAATTTTTTTAAACGATTTTTACCCCCACCCGCCATTTAAAATAGGTGACATTTCACATGTCAGTAGCAGTTAACTATTAGTAGAATTCATATCAAATTGTGTTGATACATTGTCTGTGACCCAGAATACATGTTGTTACATTTTGGAAAAAATGGGTGACATTTTCAATTTTTAGGAATTTAAAAAATATCTTTCTCCTTCCATTTTCTTCATATCTTATATTTTTTTCAAATCTTTAAAATGTCAATTTACTTCAAATTTGGTACATAAATTGAGGAAATTAATATGCTGGCATCAGCACACACACAGACATCAGCTGGATCGATGCCAAAATAAGCTACAATTTGTGTGAGGGGCGGGGTTTGTTGTGCCTGGAACCACTGGTTATTAAAGCTGACGGTGAAGCCAGCTGAAGTGGCTGTCTTATTGTGTGTTCTGCTGTATAATCAGTGTCATCTTGGTGGACCAGGGCTGTTTCTTCCATGTTATTTTTGTGTTTTCAACATTGGCAGGACAACAGAGACCTCAGCATTACTGCAGTGTATTTGGAAGACTTACATACCTTCCTAAGTGGCACCGCAGTGTTTTCTTCGCTTCAACAAAGAATTAATAAGATAGCTACTAGTCTGAGTATGTTATGGGTTATATGACACGCACACAAACAAGGGAGAAAAAAAACTGCTTTCCAAATGGCACATATTGCACCTGTTTGGACTTTTTGTATGCTCACATGTCCATATGTCCATTTTATATTTCATATGAAGTTTTATATATTTTATCCTATTATTGCTATGCAGTTTCCACAGAGGTGTTTTTAACAATTTCATTTCACTGTGAGCGTACCCGTACACCCACATTTGACAAATTAAGGTCTTGAATTTTGAATAAGATACACTACGTGAATGGTGTGATATAATACTATGTTGTCACAGTAAAGCTGACCTTTGACATTCTAGTCATTCTTAAATGTCAGAGGAAAAAAACTGATTTGCACAAAAAGTAAATCTGTATGAAATGAAGGAATCAGATGCTCGTCAAGGACAGAGGCAGAAGCCCAAAAGGACTGTCGTAGACAAAAGTAACTATCAACGTTGAAAGAATAAGTTGTGCCATGGATGGATGCACAGGCGTAACTTTAATGAGGACAGTCCCCACAAACATTTCACGCCTTTTCCAAACGTTTAGAGAGACGTGCAACTGTTTTCCCCAGTTTTATCCCATGAATGACAAGCCCCGCTGCTGCTGCCGCTTAGCTGCTGTTTTGAGAGCTGTAACCTGATTGGCGGCAGCTTACTGCTATGTGTGTAGCAACCAACCACTCATTGGTAGCAACGTCTAGAACGTCTAGTACTGTAGTTCTACATAAGCCGTGTGGTGTTGAATGGTGGTGGCAGGTTAACGGTGGTGTCATGTCGAAAAAAATGCCAGTTGATATCCGGAGATTTTTCCGAAAACAATCAAATGTAAGTAATTATGTCATATTGCATTGATATAATGTAATATTATAGAATTTCACTGACTTTAGTTCTCCTTTCTTATTGCTAGGTAGCGTCAACATCCATTCAACTTGACTCTTCAGCTGAAGACACAAGTTTACAGGTAGCACAGCATACCTCCTAGGCCAAATAAGACAGCTATTGATGAGTAAAAAGCCATTATAAGGTAATTTGTGTAGGAGAGACAGTTTTCCAGGTAAAATGATATTGGATTCTATAATCATTTCCTAATTTTGTAAGAGGCAGCAGTATGTAATCCATATTTAAGACACATATTCACTTGTATGTTATGTGTATTTCAACAGGACACAGAGACATTCAGGCCGGCCAATTCAGGTGCATCTGCAGAACCACAAGTACAGGTGCGACATTTGCAGAAAAAAGTAAACTGCAGTTAATCAGTGGCTCTTAAACTGGCAGGGGTACCATGAGTGGTACTTTGCCATTTTCTGATGGCACTATTAAACTATTAAATAATAATACTAATGACAACAATGATAATATTATTAATAACAAAAATTATTGTTATGATTATGATCTTTTGCTCTGGCTTACCAATTCCGAAGAACAGGTTTGAGATGTAGCGTAAAGTGCCATGGTAACACACCCCGGTTTAAACCTATACACATTTCGAAGTATGGGTTAGACGGGAAGTTACGCTGCACGTGATGAAGTTACTCTCGAAGTTACCCTGGGTAAGCCAGGAAACCGGCTTTGTAGTACAGGCCCCTGGAAATGTCCCCACCAACTTTAAACACAAAGTTACGCCCTTGCCCTGACCATCCAAAGAAAACTGTCCAGAAAAAGACCACGATTTATGTATTGAATTTGATTGAATAAATGCTGGTGGTGGTTTTAAATATAGGCTAGTATATATCTGCAAAGTGTACCTAATTTCTTTTTTGTTGTTATCGTGCCCCTCTGTAATCTGTTAGGAATTTCTAACCAGAATGCGCCAAATAGCTAAATCTGCGTGCGCGATACCCCTACTGCTACTGCATGCACTATGACGAACGCGGCCACTGGCGTGTCAGTGCGCCCCTAGGGCTAGTAGGAAGCACAACACCGTGGGAAATTTACTCTGCCCATACAGAGCATGAGCTTTGAGAGCAAAGCTTGAGCTGTTGTCAAAGAAATTAAAATATCTGAGAAGTTAGATTTCTGGATTTCTGTTCCGATTTCGTTTTTCTCTGTCATCGTGCCCCTCTGTAATCTGTGACTATTGAGAATTTCTAACCAGAATCCGTCAAAATAGCGAAGTCCGCTTGCACGATACCCCTACTGTTACTGCATGCGCTATCACGAACGCGGCCACTGCTTTCCAGTTGGTTCGTTTGAATAGGGGACGTGTCAGTGCGCCCCAGTAGGAAGGACAACGCCGTGGGAAATTTACTCTGAGCCCATACAGAGCATGTGTTGGTATCTTGAGCTTTTGCCAAAGAAATTAAAATACCTTAGAACTTAGATTACTGTTCCCATTTCGTTTTTCTCTGTCATCTATAGTTTTCACAAAGTAGTGGTTGTTGTTTTTGTTGAGCTTGTTAGTTTTGTGATGTTTAGTCGACTTGTTGATTTGTGTAGATCATATTGGATAAGCTAGTCACAGCAGTCTGTCTGACAAGAAGACTGCTAACCACAGGGTCGTAGGTCTGTGGTGCTAAACAGTTGAATTGCCAGGGAAGCAGCCAGCAGTGCATGTGTCAGCAGCTTGAGCTTCCATTCTTCCGTCATCTTTCACATTTACAAAGACGTGATAGTGTTTTTACGTGAGCTTGCCTTGTTTGTAGCCTACTTGTTGATTTGTGTACCACATTGATAAGTCAGCTAGTTACAGCAGAACACCTAGAGGCAGCCAGCCACTTGTCTTTTAATTACAAAAAAACCCATCACCCACATTGACGTTTAACATTTCTTGAACTTTAACAAGCAGACCCCTGTTGCTGTGCAAGCTTCTGACACTGGTGAAGCCATAGAATGTTCTATGGATGAACCTAGCGCTGCTGCTACTGCCAACGCGGAGCAAAGCCCCCTTGCAACCGCCCCAGCCCCAGTCCCATCCAGTTCTGTGGCGGCTTCAGGTACTGATGTGTACGTCCCTGCCGACTTAAATATGGATAGCCCGTCCCAGCCCATTTTAAGTAATTTTTCCAAGCGCCCATTTGGACAAACCCTTCGATCTTTTAGTGCCAGCTGGTATAATTTCCGACCATGGCTCAAGTATTCTGTCACCCGCGATGCCAGCTTTTGCTTTGCCTGCCGTAAATTTAACATTTGTCATTCGGACCGCAAGGATATATTCTTCAAACGTGGCTTCACCAATTGGAAAAAAGCCCTTGAAAAAGATGCTGGGTTCCAAAAACACGCATCGAGTCTCCCGCACATCAGATCTATGTCTGCGTGGCAGGAACAGCAGCGTCGGGCAGAGTCAGGTGAAAGCATAGCTCACCTGCTGGGTCAAACACAAATTGAAAAAAACAGGTACTATGTGAAGAGCATTGGGGAGGCAGTTAAGTTTCTGGCTGTCAATGAGCTGTCTCTGCATGGTCACCATCATGAGGGTGGGGAGGAGAACTTTTTTTTAAGCTTTTTGAGTATACAGTGAGAAAAGATGACAAATTGGCTGACATAGTAAAACATATCCCAGAGAATGCAAAATACACCTCAAATGTAATCCAAAATGAAATTATTGAAACCCTCACCAAAATGAACACTATCCAAGCCAGATATGAGAAAGCAGACTCTCGTGGACTGTGCGTTAAAAGTGGCACCAGAGATTGCTGTAATGTAGAGAATTTGTCTGTGGTCATTCAATTTGTCCAAAACACTGTGCCCAAAGAACACTTAATTGGTTTAATTGACCTACATCAGCTTGATGCTGAGTACATTACCGACCGCATTCTTTCACATTTGACAGACCTGGGCTACAGACCAGACAATTTAGTGTGTCAGTGCTACGATGGTGCATCTGTCCTGTCTGGGGGAAGGGGGGTGTCCAAGCTTTGTTGCAAAACAAAGTGGGGAAGTACATTCCATATGTACACTGCTACAACCACCAGCACCATTTGGCAGTGGTTCACGCAATGGAAGCAGAAACCCTGGCAAAAAAGTTCTTTGATTGGTCCAATGCTTTGAACACATTTAGTCACAGACACTATGTTGCAAACAATTACAACACACCGACTCTGAAACGACTGCTGGAAATATGGTGGACCAGTCATTATGATGTCACGAAGGCCATAGTCTCCAATGAGGAAACTATTAGAGGGCTTCTCTCAGATGTGGCAGAGGATGGTACTGCTCCTTTTGATGTAAGCACAGAGGCACTGGGTCTTTCAACCCAGTTGAAACGCCAGTGTTTCTTCATCATTAGAAAGTTCCTCCTTCATGTTCTTGGTGCTCCTTAACTGGCAAATGCCATTCTGCAGGCCCAAGCCGTGGATATGTGCACTGCTGGGGAGGTGGTGACAGCTTCACTAGCTACACTGAAGGAAATGAGGAGTGACTCCTTCTGGATGGAGCATTTTTCTCAGGGTGGAAGTAGGCCTACCAATTCTCCCCCACCCAAAAGAAAATGCAAAGTTAATTCACAGCTTGGTGATAGTGTCGTCATGTCAATACTTGGGCATTCTGATGACCAAATATCTCCGAATCAAAGTTTTAAAAGAGCCATGTTAAATATCCTTGACAGGGCTTTTACTGAAATGGAGACAACATTCTCCCTGAGAAATGTTGAGCTGATGAAGGCCACATCATTTCTCCTGCCCAAATCCAAGTCATTTCTTGAGCCCTCTCAGCTGAAACCACTTCAGGTGCTTGCAGGCACAGAGCTTGACAGCTTGCAAAAGGAAATTTCTGTAGCAAAACCAATGCTGCTGAAACAAATGCCAACTGATGCCAACCTCGCTGAAGTATGCAAATGCATTCAGCATTACAAAGAGGCATTCCCAATGTTACATTCAATATATGTCACAGCACTTGTCATTGGTGTGTCTTCAGCTGCATGCGAAAGCTCCTTCTCCACCTTGAACCGTATCCTCACTCCACTACGCAGAACAATGTTGCGCTC
>JAPTYR010000008.1:14118521-14133279 GCA_029814505.1 Siphamia roseigaster | reverse complement strand
ACCTTTTTTACTCAACTCTGCCGCCTTGTGTACACTGGAGGGAATTACATTTAACAAACGCGTGACGGACCGACGGATCGACGGACCAACGACGTGACGGACCGACGGACCAACGGACATACAAAGCCTCTTATAGAGATGCGTGAGACACATCTAAAAACGTAGATGTTCATTAAAGTGCAGTTTTAAGTTGAGGGTTATTATATTAGAAACAGAAATACATTAAGAAAAAGTGGCAAATTTTAATAAAAACTTCAAAAACTAAACATAAAAACAAGAGTCTCCATCCACTGTCATTTATCAATCTCCATTGTTTTTTTTTTTGTTTTTTTCTTTTTTCTGGTGAGTCAATGCTGTAGAAGATGACATTGTTTCCAAGTTCCCTATGGAGTCCAAATGAGTCATATCTAATGCTCATGAAACGATGACAACCTGTATTTTACACCAATTATTAACATGTATTGATAGGATTAGTGCATCATAAATGATTAAATATTTTAGTTCAGTAGATGGGTTTGGTTGCCAGTTGAGGTTTACGTCTTTATGGGTTAAAGCTGTCAAAACAGTTACATATGTTCTGCAACGACAGTGCAATGTATATTAAAAAAAGCAAAACATCAACCTGTCTTAAAGTCTTTTATGATCTACTGCTGCTGGGCTCTTTGCACTGACGTTGACTTTGATGCTCATTTGATGTGGGGACATTCTTTATTTAGCACCTACCACAGACACTACTGACACTTAATTACCGCACAAACTGCAAGACTGTGTTCTGTAAACTGTCAGGGTTTATTCGACAGACCAGGAAAAAGAGGCTCTGGATCTTCTTTTAGCTGATCATGCTGTTTACAGATTCTACAAATGCATGCAAAGAGGTGTCTCTAAGTTTAGTCTATCTTTGTGCTATTCAAATGGAAAGGTAAAGATTGTTCGGTGTGCAGACCGACATGTTTGTTAAGATGGATTTGGACATAAAACCACCTTTTTCCCCCTCTTTTTTTTCAGGTATCAGCAGCATAGTGTTGTCAGATTGGCAAACTGCTTTACGACCACATCAGCAACAGACATCACTGCCCTGTCTTCCATCAATGATTTCTTTTCTTGTATCCTTTTTTTTGTGTGTGGTTGTAACATTCTTGTAAAATGAACCCTCGTTTAAGCTGCTGTGATGCTGACGGGCAAAGTCAACCTATTCCTAATTTTTACTTGGAGCATCTGGTTGGACCATTTCCATGTCAACAACAGCAATCAGTCTGTTCTTTACATCCTCTCAAGTTGCCCCAGGGCTCCCACTGCTGATTTTACCTGTAAATTGTTTAGGTCTCCTTAATTTTCAGGAATGTCTGCATTGCAACCTGTTGTTAGGGTTTATAATGCATTTACCTTGCAATAAATCTGCTGAACTGAGCCACGTTTGGATGACTGAAATCTTGGCATGAGTAGTTTGGTACTTAAAAACAAACATAATTTTTTTTTTAGCTGAAATTGACGTATGTATCTGAAAATTAGAAATGGCCAAAACATTACACAAAAATAATTTGTTTGATGCAATATTTTTAGATTTTATGAAAGTACTTTTTGCTAAATACAAGAGCCACTTACATTTACTAGCTGTATACGATAGTATCACAGCATGCAATGATAGACCCTGTCTGCAAGAAAACAGCTCTATCCTGTGTGAGTACATCTAATATTGTATTAGGAGCCCAGATTAAGATTTCCTGACACCACTTTTCTTAAAGATGATCCCAGATATTGTCCTGGCCAGTGGTTCAGATCGGTCCATTCAAGTGTTTGACATGAACAGAGGGACAGTAGTCGGTGAGGTGCCTGATGCCCACAGCAGAGCAATCCACTATGTTACACAGAACAAGGTGAGGCGTGTAAAATATTCATCTATTGGTAATTAACTGCATTATGAATAGAGATTTTTACATGGAATGACTGTATTTATTTTCCATTGTATTGTCATCAATTCAGAGAATCACACATTTGGACTAATTTAAAGTTTTCTAATTTACCCATAAAGTTCCAGAACAATTTTTTCCAGTGACAAACTGACATTTTTTCCCTCTACATTTAACTATAACAAAGTGATTTATCACCATTTATTATATTATTATCTTTGACATTTTTTCAGTGAAAATGAGATATTTTCCTGTATTTAATTTACTGATCATGTAGGTGTTAATAAAAGCTCAGGACATTCAAGGATTATTATATAAAAAAGACAAAATTGAAGGAAATCTAATATATCATTCATGCAACATAATGCTAAGTATCCCCATTGTCACGTGTCGTGTCAAACTACATCAGTTTTATGGGTGAATCACTGTTGCAGAAGACAATGGTGTTTCCATGTTCACAACAGAAACTACAGCTGCATCTGAAAAATGCATTTGATGCTGCTGAAAACACTGGCAAACTGCATTTTGCCTGAATTATTTCACTGTACTGATAGGCTTAGTGGTGCAAAACTTATTAAACATTTTTGATCAGCAGATGCTTTTGTATCTACGAGGGCAAATACTACATATTCCTGAAAAATCAGTAAAAAAAAAAAAGCAGCTTTATTGGTATGTAGCAGTGTCCTGTAGAGTAATAATAACAAGCACTTTTCTCTCATTTTAGACAATAGGAAACTATATATTTGAAAAATAAATATATTTATGCTCCTCATTTCACGATTTTATATCATTTAACAGTTATCTCTCTGTTTCCTCATGCTTATATTATATGGTTTCAGGCCTGTATTGTCCTTTTTACATGTTTTCTAAATCATTTCAAATAACTTTTGCAAAAATTTCCTTTCCAGGCTTTCAGATCTGAATTAGACAGACTGACAAAAACTAAAACTAAAAACTTTCTGAATGGATGGAAGCAAAGACACCCCATCTCTCCACAAGTAGACTGCGTGACGTTTATTCTTGCTCACGCAGCAGATAATTGGTTTGACTTGGCATCAGTCGGAAGTGTGTTCGTATTCTTTTAAGGTCTACTATCTGGCACATGTCATAGTGTTACATAAGATATCCAAGAGTGTTTCGAGAGTTACGTAAACGACATATCGTCTTTGAGGGAATAAAAGTGTTCGTTTGTGGTGTGAATGGAGTGGGTCATGGTAAACAAAACATCCTGCCAAATGTTTCCATGACAGAAAGACGGCGCATGTCAATTATCTGGCTGAATGTTTGAATGTAGATCCCCGGTGCATCAGGATTAAGAGTGCTATAGGATATGGCAGAAGGAGATTCCACCCTGGATGACAACCTTGAAGTAATACTGTTCCATGATGCAGTTTGGGTTTATGTGGCCTTACCCCCACATCACTGTCTTGGACCAATGTGGACCCAATTTGCTAATGTCTAACAAGTAGACCGCTTGGGACTGTAAACGCAGCCTTTATAATAGTGCATCTATGAAAACCGTAATACAGAATCACTCAAAATGAAGTATATAAATATCAGTAATCGATTTATGTATGTATGTCAAATAAGGTCTAGCTTTGGCTTTGTACATATTATTTTCTTTTCTCTGTAGCTGTCATATGCATGTCTTATGACTCATAAGTTACGAGGGCTCTTTTCCCCCATAAATAATCATATCGGTGTTTGCCAGCTTGGTAAGAAGCGATGTTCATACAGTTTATAGAAGAATTTGACCTATCCTAGAGACGCTTATATAACTTGTAGGAAAACATGACACTGTGAATATGCACTAGAGAGGGACTTGTACTGAGTGACCCTGGCATATTGACTTTACTCACTTCTGTGTGTTGACCTGTGCACGCTTGACACTCATGGCAGCCTGGATTAGCTGAATACACTGCAGCTAGTGGCATGAATTAAAGGTATTAACCTTCATAGCTGCAAAGCACTCTTGCACACAGCTGACTACTGCAGCACGGAGATGCCTGGTCTTTGTCACGCTAGCTATTGTGCGCTTTACATTGTAGACAGCCTGCAGTGTGTTGTTTCAGCTTGGCCATTGCGTCAACGTGGGGTCGTCCACCTGGGTGCCTACGGGCGTTTTTGGCTGCTTAAGGGTTAATACCTACGGATCATGAGGATTGCCCCTGCCTGAAGAGCGCACTCATAACATCACTCTTCCCTCCAATCGCTTTCTCGTCCCGAAGGCAGAGCAAATATCAGGAACTGCAGCATGTGAAGCAGCTTTTCCCACTTCAAATTTCCATCGCCTCTTCGGCAAAATTCACCTGGAACTCATCAGAGCAGAGGACTTCTCGGAAAATGGAACTCGAAATGCCCTCTCAGACTCCCGTTCTCACACTCTTAAATGGAAATCTAAACAAAAAACAACCCAACTGCTTCTCTTAAACACACAGTGAATCATCATGTATGTGGATGAGCCGGGGGAAAAGTCTTTATATTTATAACTGAATTATGGTGAGGTGAATAAAAGATGGAAAGCAGTTACACACAATGACAAAGCTCATACTAACCGCTTTCTTTCCAGTCTTTAAAATACACCACCTGTGTTCAGATCAGGCTGAATTGCACAAGATCACTACAACTACTTGTCATTACATTGTTTAGAAGGAGAATTTAGCCCATTATTTATGCTGACCAGGCATTTGTGTGTTTTTTTTTTTTTGTGTGTGTGTATGTGACAGGGTTCGATGTTCAGCACACAAACACCTGATTCGTACAATCTCTTCCTCACCAGCGCAGTCACAGATGGCGTAAAGATGTGGGACCTTCGTACACTTAGGTTAGTATTATTGTGGTCTGTTCTTTATCTTAATTAAGAGCTCTGTTCTATATAGGTTTATATTTAATGTTCTGTCTTCTGTACTGTTTTTGATAGTATGACATATTTTGGCTATTTTTACAGTTTTATTGTTTTGCTACATTTAGGGAAAGAAATACCTAAATGAAAAAAGTTATTAATGACAGCAGATTGTCATAATGATATCAGTAGTAATTTTCTATAGTGTTGCGTCAGTAAAAAATATTTTGTGCTTTAAGTTAACATCATGACATAAGTATGATTTAGTCTTTTTACAAGCATTAGATCTTTACTCGCACTCACTTCAGCTAATATATCAGTCTTATCAATATTTTGGGAGCTTTTCCTTTTTTTTTTCTTATAAATACAGTCACACATAAAATTATTAGACCATCAAAAGTCATCAGAAACTATGGTTATGCTATCAAGTACGAAGTCCTGTGTTTATCATGGGACCAAAACAGACAGAAAAGAAAACATGGAATGTCTAAAAGAACTGTTTTTGTCAGTACAATGCCATAGATATTGATGAAAGAACTGAAGTGATTTTGGTTATTGTCAAGAAAAACATGGAAAATGGATAGATATGAGTTCTATACCTCGAATCCTATCCATACTTAGCCCATAAATACATAAGTTATTTTAATGGTTAATTGCAAATGAATATTTATCTACATTTAACCTCTCCAAAATGATTTATCCACATTTATTATATGTAATGTTATCTTAAGCATTCTGCATTTTTTTCTGTGTAAATTAGGTATTTTATGTAATTTAAATTCAAAGGGTCTCATACCAAAAAAGCAAATCAGCTAAATATATCATTAACTGAATATAAAAAAACAGCTCAAGCCACTGTCATTTGCCTATGGGTGTTGCAGAAGATGATGGCATTTATATGTACACTAATGTCCTAATGAATTACAGTATATCTGATGAGGATAAAATGCTGAAAAACTGCATTTTATCTGAATTAGTTTTTAGATGCATTACTCGCATTTACAGAAAAAAAACATGGAAAATGGATAAATATCAGCTCTGAAATTAAATTCTTATGAGCCATTTTTGTTGTTATCATTATATTCCTTCAAACAAATGCACATTTAATTTTACCAGGCATTAAAATGAACAAGAAATTGAAGGGAAAAAAAGGGTGGTCTGATATATATTTTTTCTGCAACTGTATTTAATGCAATTACTTGTGCAAACAGCATTTATTTTAAATAATCACCTTACTCTCTGCATTCAGCAGGGGGTGCAACTAATATAAATGCTATATTTTATATCCACGCCATATAATTTCCTACTGTTTAAGTAATTTTATATTTCAGTAATAGACTTTGCATATTTTTTAAGTCATTCATGTCATATTTTGGGGAATTATTAGTATTATTCTTTTTAATTTTCATTTTTGTGTTCGCACTCAATGCCAATAATGTGCTGTATGAGTCTGAATAGATTACATTATACACTGATGTTCCTATTATGCATTAGCTGCATAAAATGAACAGCAACTGTATATGTAGCTATGTGGTGGGAGTGCAAAAAATAACATTACATTCAAATTAAATCAACATATTGTCTTACACAACCATCCCACAGTTCATGAGTGAATCTGCAGTTGTTTAATTTACAAAGTATGAACTGAGAATATTTTTCATTTGCTCTTTGTAGCAGATGTCCATATAAGGCGGATAATTCAAGAAGGCTCACTTGGATTTAGAAATGTTCTTTTTGGCCCGGTAGAAGACATTATTGAGTACTTCATTCTTTCATGTCTGAAACTGCTTCCATGTTTAACTCCTCATCCCAGACTCCGTCAAAACCTTATTGCTATCTGATAAATATTTGTGCCTGGTTTCCAGGTCAACTTCTGGTTCTGAGAGCTGTCATCAAGCATCCCTCACCAGGTGCAATTCCTCTGAGGTGAAACATATGGAATGTATGAAAAACAATATGCCAGAGCAGTTTTTCATTTTGTCAGCCCTGTTAATTTTATTCTGCTCTTTGATAAAACCTTATGTATATATTGCCGTAACTTGAACTAACCATGAGATGAGTTATAGCTCGAGTTTCCTTTTTTTTTTCCCCTCTTGAAAGTGGTTATTAATCCAATGGAACTGCTACATTTTATTTTAATTAGAAGTGTGAAATAAGACATTCTAAAAATTCCTGGTACGATATGTCACGTGTGGTATGAGCAACAGTTACATAAGATGCTCATGTGACTGTTACTAATAAGAACGGGCCATTATTCATTTAACTAACTTTTTTTTTTCTCTAAATGTGACTGAAAGAGAGCACTGAAAGGTAATTTAAAAGGTTATTATATTTTAACATCTTTTGTGGTTTGGATTTCCTCAAGAAAAATTTTAACTGTTCTGAGAAAACAATAGATTCAACTGCACTGACTATTAAATTCAATAAAAAAAATAGTCTCATAATAATCTGCAGTACACTGACAACATCCCATAGTTTATAGGCATAATTAAAATGAGACATCATACAAATTTCCATTCATAACTTTCACTGGGAGATTTGTAGCTCAGCAGGAGTTACAGGGTATTGTTTCTGGAGACACATATCATACTTATCTATATTTTTCAACATATATAATTATTCAGTGCTTTGAGTATGACAAATCATTTATCTGTTTTGACAGGCAACAGAAGTTTCATAGGGAAAATATCTCCGAACATTAACTAAAACTACCCGTAGAGGCTTGAGTGAATGTATTTTCCTTAGGATGTGGCTGAAATGAGTTATTTAATAAATCCCCAGTACATATTGAGATGTTATTGCCCATTTTAGCCATTGTAATGATGATAGCCCAAAACCTTTTAATGAAATATATTTTTTGTGATTCCAAGAACTGTAAACTCCCTCAGTAACTCTTATTTGTGAGAAGAGCGTTGACAAAATAATATCAGTAAAATAAGAACATTGGGTTGAGATTTAATATATTGTTTTACTCTTTGACAGGAATCATGCACAAGGATTTTATAGTGTGCTAAAGGTCTGTGGTCATTGTATAGTAATACTATTTGTAATTGTAATAAAACAGTAATATTAATTGTTATGAAAATATCATTGTTGTTTTTTTTTGTAGTTGTACATTGAGAATAAATTCAGTTACATCTCTTTGACCAAAAATGAAAACAAAAAAATTATTAAATGAACAGTTTGTTCTGTTCACATTCCCTTTTTTATAAATATTCATAACATTATATCCACTAAGTTTGAAAGGAACGATAGTGAGGTTAATAGTTTCTGAAAATCTGACACACTTAGAGATGGAGTTTCTAAGCAATGTAAACCACTGCATTGGTCACAGTTTATTTCTTCAAACTCTCATTCCACGTGTTTCCAAATATTGCGGCCAGCTGTATTTTGTATGCACGGTCTATACGGCAGTATTCACCATGGTTTGAAATAGAAACCACTCAGATGTTGAGAACGCTTGGTGGTCTGTTTCCCTTTAGTTTGGTAATGCATCTCTCTCAGATGTAGTGGAAATTTTACCAGCTGACAATTGTTTGCTGACCGATACAGTCTAAATACATCAATAATATTCAGGAGAAAAAAGCCGCTTTTCAACTGTTTTGCACTGACACAGTTAAATTGGGTGAAATGTATTGTTTTTTTGAGGCTGCAAATAATGAGTTATGATTAGTCTGCTGATTATCTTAATGACTGACACTGAATACCCAGGTGGATTCGGTAACCTTATAGTCTCCTACTCAAGAGGATCAGACACTACAGTGCCGTCTGTGTTAGTCATCAGGCAAATACCGGATAGTCATCACTCACAAAAAAGAATGTGTGTGGGGGGGATTGAGCTCAGCATCTCCGTTCCTTCAGTCAAAACATTAAATCCACATTCTGACCCAGAAAGCCATTTGAGTGTTTACTTTAACTTGTTAATCTGGCTGTTATTAGCGTATCAGTGACAGTCCATGTCAGGTCTCTTACTCATCCTCCTGTGCTCTGGCCAGTATGTGCTAATTGTTGGATCTGACTAAGCTGTCCCCTGCTACAGATCTATTGAGTCTCTTTAAGGGGCCAGTGTTGCTCCGGTTAAAGCGTGAGATGGCACTTCTTTGACAAAACTGTCAAAATAATCCAGATTTCGGTCTGATTCCACTTTTCAAGCACTTTTTTTTAAAGGTTTCCAATTCCACCTCAGAAGGAATTGTGTCTTACTTTTTCAATCACCACCCATTCAGATGACTATGACAGCATATTTAAAAAATAGTAGAAAAAAAATAAATGACAGAAATCATGTTCACTGCAGCACTACATAAGCAAACAGTTGCTCTCAAGTCAAATCTACACTGCTTTGAAACAGCCCAAGTAATATTCTGAGGTATGAGTTTTACTGTTTCATCATAGGGTATCCCTTTTGTCCACTTTTGTCTGTGTTGTTTTAGCTCACAAGGCTGAGTATATCAGGTTTCTTAATGGTCACTGTGGAATATGACCTACTTTTATTCCAGCTTAATGACATTAGCATATGAATGTCAAAGACATACTCTCACCAGATCCCGTCAAAGTCATGCTTTGCCACCATGCCAGTTGGGATAAAGACCCTCACTGAACTCTCTCTAAGTGGCTTGGTACACACATTACATGCCAGTACATGTAACTTATAAAAACCTAAATTGCTACATATTGTATCAGTAACTGTCTGCTGCTTTGAAATGGGATAAATATTCCCTATTTGACAAGGAAAATTAACATGACTTTATCTGTGTGTGAAATCATTTTTATATTTCAGTCTTTCTGAAATAAACTATATTGCATGGTACTGCATTCTGTCCTATTTTTATATAACCAAAATGATACCTTAATGTAAAAATAGATGAGACTGTTGATGATGCATGATTTAATCCAACAGTGTCCAAGTAAAATGTCCCATGACATTGGTCAGTCTCTCCATCCATTTAACTATTACAGTATGAATTTTAAAAATGTCTTCATAAATGTATTTTCCATGCTTGCATCTCTGACCAGGTGTGTTCGCCGTTATGAAAACCACCTAAATCGTTGCCATCCTTGCTCTGCAGCCTTCTCACCATGTGGCCGGTTCATCGCTACTGGCTCTGAGGATAACTGTGTAAGTTGTTTACAGCATGTGTATTATTCTCCACTCTGTATCTTGCACCAGTTATATCTGAGACAGGATTCATCCAAAAAAAACTTTGACTTATATTTGTGTTCATTTCTCCCATGTAAAGGTGTTTATAGATCACTTTAGTCCTGTGATAGTGTATTACACTAGGGAGAAATCTATGGTCCTATATCCCTGTGCAATTTTTCATACTGTTTAAAAAAAAATTAACAAATATTTGCTCTAACTTTTAATGAGTCTTTGACTTCATTTGATTCTATCTTTAAGGCACCTTGTAAATGGAGAAAGCATGAGGAAAACTTTTTTTTTTTTTAAATAATACCACAATTTAAGGTGAAGACTATTCCTGCTTGACTCACAGATTTTTATTTGGACTTAAGCCTTTTTCCGTAGAAGTCAAATTCAACATTCATGTAGAGGCAGAACCGCTTAATTGCTTTTCCAAACTCACTTTCTACTTGATTTCAAGACGTTTTCGGAGGCCTGCCTCCCCTTTTTCTTATCCATCTCTCTTTTCTTCTGGTGTATGTGCTTGTTGAAAGCTACAGAATAATATATGCATTCTGCTGGTTATTATTAATTATAGAGACTCAGCACAGCATGGACATTTGAGAGCATCTCTGTCGAGATTGGACATTTCCAGCATTTCTTGGAAATTGGGAGCATATACGGTAGTGAGCTACACCATATTTATTTGTAGCTGCCCTGAGACTTCTATAAGCCAGACACATTTGTACTTGTCTTAATATATCAAAAAGCAATCATGGAAAAAGGACCTGAATATTATAAAAAGACTCCCTAGATCATATTACACATTTTCCAGCAAACATAAGGCCAAAACCAATCTAAGCATGATATGATTTCAGTATGGTTGATATTAACCTGTTGTATGTACAATTGAATTCTGTGTTGTTTTTTTTTTATTTTTAACTTTTCTTGCCTCCTTTATAACATGGGATTAATTACTCAAAACATAAAAATATTATTTGAACGATCTATTCCTAATGATTCATAAAATTTCGCACTTCAAGTTTTTTTTTCATTGCGCTTCAGTTGGTATTGATATAAACTCTCACTTCAGGGTCCATGTGATATTTAAGCTCCAGTGAAAGACCTTTTTTCCAAGCATCTAATGCCCTGTTAGGCACCACACACGTCATGTGCCTTAGACAGGAGACACTAAAAGACCATTTGACAGAGCTCACTTGAAGTGTTTTTCATGGAAACTTAATCCAAAACAGCTGCAGGAATCTGATGAGTCGTCGTCTGGTAACAAACATCCCACATCTGTTTTTATCTCTGCTCGTGGAACTGTAGCAAATGTTCTATTTCTAATTAAATTATTGATTTTAAGATGTCTACACAAGCGTAGCGATGTGGCTTTTCGTACACCTAAAGCTATGTAAAATCCACACCCACTTACTGTAGCTCCATGAGGTAACTGGATGATCGAGCGGTTCTTTTAGCATCTCCAAGTTTAACGTTACAATCATACCTGCAGTTGTTCCATCGGTGTCTTCTACCTCAACATCTACTTCATTTCCCTAAAAAAAAAAAAAAAAAAAGGACTTTGAGTGTGCTGTTGGGTTATGAGTCTCAACAGAACTATTAGAACCTATCACAAAACTATTAGTCACTTTTTTTTAATTGACCCATTATTCTCCAGTCATGTGGGATTAATCCAGCATTTGGAATACCTCATTCTGGCATTACATAATTTTACAGGCATGCTATCAACACATGCCAAGTCTCTTTAACCAATCGATGAATATATATATATATATATATTTGAAAAAAAACAAAAAAAACTTCTGGTAACAACTTCAAATAACTGCACACGATAAGGTTTAATGTAAACAATTTTGTAAACTATTAAAGCACTTGGACTGAATATATGTTGTTGCTTTTTTCTCCTATCGACAACCATGATGTTTGTTCAGTCCATGTTGGAGTTCAGACACTTACATTTATCATATCCGGTGTGTGTACATCATATCTATGTGTCTATTTCCTCTTATTTTTCTTACAGGCCTATGTGTATGACATCCGTAACAGCCGCTACCTCCACAAACTTCAAAAACATTCAGCAGCAGTTCTCCGTGTGGCGTTCAACCCTTCCACTCCAGAGGTGAGAGACTGTCTTGATCCACATTTTTTCTGTGTGGTTTCATTATTTTCTTTTCTGGTTAGGATTCAGGTTCTACTTCAGTCCTCAGACTTTCTCCGAATCATCTCCTTGGAGCTTTATTCACTCCCTTTCCATGCAAATTAACAAATGCTCTTCTCCACTGCAAATTCAAACTGACTCAAGTATCTGTTTGAAGGACAGATTTTGAAAAGCAGAAGGTAAAAGGTCACAGTGAAAAACCATGTCAGTCAGAGGTCGTGTCATTTTCAGCACAAGAAAGCTTTATCTTTTAAGTCTTGACTTAAGGCTAATGCTTACTTTGGATGTTTTGGAAGATACAGTTAATATTCCTGATATGAACTTGTTTTTTTTTTTGCCGGCGCAGACCCTTTATTTGTGATAAATCACAAAGATACCGCACATAGTGATAGTTGGCAGCATCTTTAACTGTTATACCTTTGGAAGTGTTATTCAAGCCTGAGTACGCTCATTTTGAAGGGCTTAGTAAACCCATCGCAGATTTTGTCTGGTTCAGGCTTAAGCTCAGTGACTTTACAGAACTTTTACTATAGACTTCAGACAGACTTCAGACTTCAGACGGACTTTATTCATCATTAAGATTTGTATCAAAATGAAATTTCGATGCAATGTCTCAGTGTACAACAGGACCAAAAAACCTATACAGGATAAAATACACATTATAAATAGAAATATAAAAACTTTTGTACAAAACATCAATAATAAAAGTCATTCTAAAAATTAAATGCGTTAAATATGTTAAATATATTGCACAGTCCATCCAAAATTGAGGTATTGCTACATAGCAATGCTATCCCGAATTTAGCAGTCTTATGGCATGAGGGAAGAAGCTGTTACTAAACCTGGTTGTTCTGCTTCGTAGGCTGCAGAACCTCTTTCTGGAGGCCAGTAGTGTGAACCTACTACCTACACTTACATAAGAATTCAATGTTGTTGTGCATCCAAATGCTCCAATTTTTGGCGTAAAAGTTGAACAAGTGAATTTAACCTTGAACATGTAAACGCAACAGAGATTGCTCTCTACCTTTTTTAGATGTTAAGCATCCTGGACTAATGCCATTTTCATTTAGAATGAATATCTCTTAAATCTCTGAGTGGGTGTAACCAGTGGTGGTCAGTTTATAGTCCAATCAGATAATAAATACTGCTCTTCCGTGCCATAACTCTGTGGGATCTAGTGACTCCCATTGTGCTCTGTGCAGACCCAGTATAGTAGGCTGCCTGCAGGGTTTTTCCAGTCTGAGAATGGTTGCTCCATTCCACAGCTGACAGAGATAAATACAGTGTTCTGTAGGCTTACCTGCAGTATGTAGGGAGTTTAACCAGAGGAAAAAACATTATACAGGACAAAGATCTGTCTTTGTTTGTCATTTCAGAAATGTAAAATGTTTCAAAGTTTCATTTCATGGTATGCATCTCCTCAGGATCTCCAACAAAACAGAACTCAAGACCATTTGTTGAAGAGGAACAATTCCTTTTGCTAATGTTTCACTGTACAGTTAAATATTTCCCTTGAAACTCTTCAAAGAACTGCACATCTCCAAAAGAAGTGCTTTAAAATCCAACTTTGTAGCCTCTGCTGGACATCTCCGGAGACTTTCTGTTGACTGCCTTTTGGACTTGAGGCACATGTTTTAAATCTGCATGTCCATCTGTGTAACTCCATTTGGTTAAACCTTGCAGTACAATGATACATTCAGATGTCCAAGTTTGAAAGTGGAAAGTTTGATCCATGGCCATTTACTGCTGAATTACAGTGATCTGCAGAGTTTGAGGACACACTTCATCAGTCAGAGCGTGTTCACCCCACATTACAACTCCTGCACACTTCATTTTGTTAGATAAGAAACTCAGTGAAAGCAGAAACTGTTTGAACTATAATCTAAGCTTTTGCTGTATTCAGCGATTTTAAAAAAAATGTAATTATATAAAAAGATGAATCCCACTGATTAATTTGGAGACAAATGTGAACTTGGACCATTATAGACAAATTATTTAAATATTCTGTCTGGCAGTGCTTATTTAAAGGAAAACTACAATTTTTTGCAATTGGGGCCTAAAAAATGACGTAAACGGAACTGCACTACTCACCCATGGAAGTTTTTGGTGATTTGGAGCTCTACTGCAGATGTTTGGTTCGATCACAAAACACCGTAGATATTCCAAACAGTATACAATGAGAGTCAACGGGGCTTACATTTGCAGACGGTAAATCAGTTATTTGTTAATGTGGACATTTAGATACAGTCGTGTTAATAACGTTGCAGTGTCATTTCAAAGTTTAAAATTCCCGGGGTGAGCTAAAAAAAATAATATTCCGACACAGAAGACAGAGTGATATCATCTCTACACACACCCATTCACTTTTGCCTGCAGGCAGTGATGTAGTGGGGATTTTGAAAGTGGGGGTACGCGATTCAGTAGGGAATTTTTTTTTTGCAAGGGGGTCTGGAGGTCCTCCCCCAGAAAATGTTGTATTTCTTAGATGCAATTTTCTGCATTTTAATCAACGAGGCATCTGAAATGGAACGACAGCGCGACCCCCCAGATGACCGTGTTTTATTTTCAACTTCATATCTTTTTTAACCTGATTGTCATCATCTGGCTGCGATCGCTAACCTACACGCTAGAGGACGTTCCGGGTACCTCACACAACCATCTGAGTACCCCGAGGCTCAATCGCATTTCCAAACGAATGAGCCAATCAGAGT
>JAPTYR010000008.1:14034893-14045367 GCA_029814505.1 Siphamia roseigaster | reverse complement strand
CACACACACACACACACACACACACACACACACACACACACACACACACACACACACACACACACACACACATATAGGAGTCAAATGGCTTAAGCTTCAGTCCAGTAAATCTGCATTACTCCTGACGAATCTGTTTCAGTCTGAGTCAAAAGTTTATCAAATGGTATGAAGGGACTGAAAGTATTACAGATAAATTAGTGTTGACTTTGGCCACTTTATAAAGGCCCTATGGGAGCTAAAATAGCTAACACGTGTCCTGAAACTCTCAGTGACTCCAGCCCTGATATTTCATTACAAAAGCTACAGCGCTTCATCAAGTGTGTGCAGCTTTAACACTTTCAAGCTGTAAAGGTGATGAAGAACTTGCACATATTATACCCACTAAACATCATTTTATGATTTCCTTGAGACACCTAAATACTTCAGACCTTCTTTACTGTATGTTTGTACCTCTTCAGACATGAATGACCTCCCCTCAAGGTTATTTGCTCATAAAGGACATCAGGACTGAAGCATTATGAGACCTGTAAAAAGAGAGTTTGAAAATACTTCTCAGTAACCCCGAAAGTGGAACGGTCACCGGGACACTATTAATCTCTTTTTAGGTGTCTCGGGTCTTGCAAAAAGAAATAATCAAAGTGTTTGGTTTGGCATAAGGTGATATATTACTACATGGTCTTTACCCACAAAACAAATAATATGTGTGTGCATGCAGGCAAAAACCAAACAGAGCTGTCATATATCATCGAATGTTTAGTCAAGCCTCTTCCATTTAAGAGTCGCGTTCAATGCATCTTTATTTCCCTCTAGTGTTGGGTAGAGGAAAGTGTTTTTGTTGAAACTAAAACCTGCATCCAACATTAGCCCATGAAGAGACAAACAGCCACTGGCAAAAAAAAAAAAAAAACATCTACTGATCTAAAATGTTTAGTAACTTCTGAAACATTAAATCCATCAATACATTGAAATAATGGGTGTAAAATACATTTTTCATCATCATTATATATGCTGTGAACCTATGAATGTTCCTTCACTGTGTAATGTGTTCCAATGTTTGACTTAATATATGCGTTTGCTTATCTGTGCTCTCTGTACTTACTGTACTTCTGGTTTTAATGTGGTAGGATGTGCCTTGTTATGGTCATGTTTGTGATTTGGAGGTTGCAACAAAGTGAAGTTTCGTTTGCTATGTCCGTTGCAGTGTATACAAATAACAAATAAACTGATGCTGATAATAAAGTCATCTTCTACAACATTGATTCACCAGTAAAACCCACGAAGTTTGATAAATGACAGTGGATGGAGACACCTGTTTTTGTTTTCAGTTATTGATATCTTCACTGAAAAAAAAAAAATCACTTTTTCTTCCTTTTTCTTCCATTTATGATAAAATGACCCTTAACTTTAATCTGAGGTTTTATGAATATTTACATGATCACTGAATGAAACAGGAAAATGCCTGATTTTTCCTGATACAACACAAGATACAGTGGGTAAAATTAGAACCATGACAAATCACTTAAGAAAAGTTACATTTATAGAAAAATATATTTTGGAACTGCCATCAAAGTAGCACTGAGTCTTTAAGGAACTTCATGCAATTTATCAGATATGATGGGTGTAATCTGTTTCCGCTTCTGTTTTTTTTAATATGGGCATAATTATTTTCTTATTTCTTTTCTAATTATTTACTGTGGAAAAACCTGTATATTATACCTGTATAATATATAAAGTGTCATCTTTTTTTCACCTGTTCATTGTGGGAGTCCGAAAGCTTGGCTCAATGGTTCATGACATCGTCAGGTTTAAGGAATAATCTAACTCTGTAAATTCATTAGATTAAAAAAATTCCATTTCAACACATTGTGTAGTCATTAAAAATGTACATTCCTTTGTACAAAATAGAACATGCTAAAAACATATATAAAAGATATTTCTTTTTATTTCTAGCTCAATATACATAAAGTTTGTAAAAGATTCATGAGCTGCTTAACTCCAACAGAGCTGGAGGAATTTAATGCAACTTATCAGATATGATGGGTGTAATCTGTTTCCACTTCTTCTTTTTTGTTATCTGGGCATAATTATTTTCTTGTTTTCTTATTAATTATTTACTGGGGAAAACCTGACTGATGCATAATATATAATAGGAGTTAACAGAAATGGACAAGGTTGTTTTATTGACTCAGGGGCTTTGTGGACAGTTAACATGGATCAATAAGAATCCATTTTCCTTTGATTTATGGCTGACTCTCCAAAGTGTAATGTTGTTTTATTGGGTTGCTAAATTAACATAAGTACATAAAATATACATATAAAATGACAAAGGAATCCATTTTCTTAACTTAACATAATATTTAGAATATAACCTAAGCATAGTCACAGAAAAAAAAAATCACGTTTATATGTTTTGATCCAGTACTATAAGCAAATATATACATTTTAAACCAAACTACATCATTAATATGCTCTTACATGTATTTTTCTGTAATTAAAAAAACCCTCTACTTTTGATGAAGAAACATTCGTTCATTTTCTGAACCCACTTTATACTCACTAGGGTCACGGGGGTCGCTTGGAGCCTTTCCCGGCCACTGAAGGGCGAAGACAGGGTACACCCCAGGACAGTCACCAGTTCATCACAGGGCTGAAGATACAGAGACAAACAATCACACCAATTTAAATTAATTTAAATTAACCTATCAGTGCATGTCTTTGGGAGGTGGGACAAGGCACCTGGAGAGAACATGTAAACTCTAAAGTCCCACCCCCGTCTGGAGATGGAATCAAACCTAAGACATTCATACTCGGAGGCACGAGTGCTGTCCACCACTGCTCCACTATATCACCCACGTGAAGAAATATTTTCTGGTAATATCATGTTTCTGTGCTGTAATAAACAGGGTTTTCCCTGTCTTTCTGAGGGCTTTAGTGTTGCAGTGGTGGGATTTGGAGGGTTTCCCAAGAATCTGAAGTTATTTGACCAAAAACTGTGCGTTCCTTTTCACATAATTACACAGTCCTGCAGCGTTTTACAGTGCAGTGGCCACGTCACGTTTTTTTAATAAGAAATGCAAAATCTTCCTCTTTGTGAACTATTACTTTTATATTAGTGTGCAAATTACATTTCCTGGTCAAATAAAATCAATAAAAATAAAATCACTAAATGTAGGTGGTTAAATCGAATGCACGTGACCATATTTGGTTGGACCACTTTTAGGTTTGACTACACAACATAGTGTATGTGATATTGCTTATACCACACAAAGCTTATGCGATGACACAATAAAGATTAAAACATGTATTTCCATTCAGAGTTGCATTCATTTTATTCCAGATTTTGTAAAAAATGATCTGGTCTGGACTCTAGTGTCTGACCCATGTGTCACAATACTTCCTAAATGACTCATGTACAATTAGAGCCTGATGAATCCAAACACTGCCATCTTAGAATATGTCTGTGCCATCAGGGAATAAAAAAATAATCTTTTTAATGGGGTGGGGGGGGGGGATTCTCTATATTCACATTCATCTAATGTCATTTATAGACAATAACGTTGCTGAACCTGGAACTGACCGACTGAACAAACCACAGATCATAACACTGCCCCCACAGGCTTGCACTGTAGGCACTAGGCATGATGGGTAATCAATCCACCCATGTCTTCTCACCCTAATACACCCATCACTCTAGAACAGGATCAATCTGGACTCATAAAACCACATGACCTTTTTCCATTGAAATACAGACGTAGTTATAAGCAACTAAGTTAAGGTTAAAAAACATGCTGCAACTTAAATATTTTGATAATTGTAGCAAATATTCAATAGATTTGTACCTATTTTTCACTTAATCTAGGGGGAAACCATTTTTGGCCCTGTGGTGCATTTAAAAACGCTCAAATGGATAATAAATAAGCAACACTGGAAATACTACACAAATCCCCACAAGACTCACTCGAAACATTAGATCTGGGAGAAGACATTTAAATAGTTATACTGCGCCACACATTGATTTCATATTAATTTTGCTGAGGCGATGCTTAAAAAAGCTTGGATGCTGTGCCTCCTACACTCTGGTGAACAATCTGAGTCTTTCTTATACTTGTGTCTAAAATAGAAGTAGAGTGTTGGCTTTGCTTTACTGATCTTGCATGCTTTGTGCAGTCATTTGATAGCAGACTTAACAGTTAAAAAGGAAAAGCCGAAAGTGTCATTTTCATCAGTGTAGAAATGTACAAGTCAATCAAGTATTGATGGAAAAGATCATTTAAGATTTATATATATAATTATTAATAATTATTTTTACTGTTCTAGCATCAGAATCCTTATTTACTTACTCCTTACTTCTGCAGATGTATGCTTCACTTATTTTTATGCATTAATTCACATGCATTTTATTGTGACATGTACTTATAAGTATTAAATGTACTTATAAGTATTAACTGTGTCTCTTCTGACACTTCAGGGATGTATATGTGGCAGAGGTTTATGTCTTAATAACTATATGCACACAAAGTTTTCCACAAAAGTGTTTTAGTGCAGTCTTTATTATGCAGTAAACATGCTACATTTAATTTAATTTCATTTTTTATTATGTAGTTTCTTTCATTTTTCTTTTTAATTTACATGAACAGTGCTTGTAAATCTACTTGAATATTATATTTATTTTGAAAATTCAATGAACAGGAAAAGAAGTGGATGTTATGGCTTTATGTTATGGTTAAAAAATAATTTTGTGTGAAAATGTGTGTTTAGGTTAAGGTTTCAAACTGGACAATTTGCAGATTTTTTGTTAAATTCTATAATTCTATGAGGAAAATATTTGATTTTTTAAATTTTTACTAAATTTTGGACTTGTTCCTGAAAAGTGCGTAATTTTAATGTGTACATAATTCAATCTTCCGATAGAGAGTGCTGTTGAACAGGACGTTTACCATTAAAACAACATTTACCAGTTAAAACTTTGTCGTAATAGTTACTTGTTAACTCATATTAAACTGTCAGATATCAAACAGGAATCTCCCACCTCTCGTGAAAACTGTCACATGAAAAAGTCACTTTCTTTTCATTATTGGCTCCATGTGACTCTCGGTTGCAGTAACTAGGAAGACTCCACTGCGCATGTGTACACTCCCGGCTTCTTTTCCTGTTTCCAAATAAGGCAACACCTGAGAGCAAGAAAATGTAAAGAGGTCTCACTCTGTGTAAGATATCGGGACCGCGAAACGACGTGTAGTGCAGGGGTGTCAAACTAATTTTATTTCAGATGACACATTCAGCTAAATTCAATCTAAAGTGGGCAGAACCAGGGAAATAAAAACAGAATAATGCATAAATAATGACAACTCCAAACTTTTCTCTATATTTTGGACTGAAAACAGTAAAATTAAACAATGAAAATGTTTACATCGACAAACAATGTGAATAACATGAACAAACTGAAAGAATAAGCATAATTTTAACAATATTATACTTCCATTGATCGTTTCCTCATGTTCGTTATAACTTACAGATCACAGTGGGTCTATAAATACACAAAACACTTAATATCAGGCAGAGTATTGTTAAAACTGCACTTACTTCTTTTAAAACAGTTCATGTTATTCACATTTGATCAGATTATTCCACTTTTTTGGCAAAATTGTACTTTGTTTTAATTTAAATAAATGGAAAATATTTACATTTACATGGAGAAACATTTGGAATTGTGAGTATTGAGAGGGACCTCATTGGAGTATTTTTAACTTTAAAAAATAAATTGTGTGGATATTTTGTACTCAATTCAAGAGATTGTGACATCAGTCACTATGGTAGCAAACCAGGTGATGTACGTCAGATTATATGAATAAATCCACCATCCATTTTTTTTTTAACCCTTTAACCCCTAATGTATAAGCGCTGATGTGTTCTGAATGGATGGTTTAAATATTTAGAAATATTCCAATGTTTTTTACTGGTTTTGCTGAGTTTTGTTGATGGAACTGATGTATGAGATAAAGGGAAAAGTTCTGCTTTAACCCTTTGGTTCCTCACTCACAGAGGCCCATCTTAACCCTCTAACCCCTGATGCGTCAGCACTGACGCGTTCTAATTGGATGGTTTAGTTTAAATATTCAGAAAAATTCAACTGCTTTTTAGGTTTTGTTTTTTTTTACTGTTTTTACCGAGTTTTGTTGATGGAACTGATGTATGGAGATAAACAGGTGTCAAAAAGAAAGTGATTTAGAAAAAGAAAAAGACTAAAACAAAACTACTGGAATCAAATTATAGTTATTTCTTTCCTTTAAAAAAAATCTTCTCTTCATTTGAATTAATTTTTTGAAATTTTTGTCATGTTATTTAAGAAAAAGCCAAAGGTAAAATTACTGGAACAAAATTACAATACTTGTCTTTTTTAAAGTTATTATTTATTTTATTTAATTTTTTTTTTAAATTCATTTTAGTAATTATTTTTGTAATTTTTTTTTCATGATTTTCATTATTTTGTAAATGTTTATTAGTTTTTGTTCATTTTGTTGCTTGTGTTGTTTATTTTTTTCTTCATTTTGTTTTTTTATTTTATTATTTTTCTTCAATTTTGTTCCATTTGTGTCTTACTTTATTCATGTCACTGATTATTTTGCTGGTTTATTTTTCATTTTTGTTCATATTTATTGATCACTTTGGCTGTTTCTCTTCATTGTTTTGCTTTTTGCTTCATTGTTTTTTTTAACTGGAACTGCTAAAGTCTTACGGGTTAAGGGGTTAATCAGTATCATTTTTAAAGACAATCATTTTTTTTGTTAGATCATGAGTTTCGTTTCATCATCTAAACATAGTGAGTCTTTTCAGTCCAACTGGAAGTGTGTTTGTCAGAAGAGGAAACTGTCAGCACAAAATACACTTCATCTGGTAAGTTATTGGAAAAATTCAAAGCTCAAATACTGAATAGGTTTGGGTTTTCTTTTTATTATTATTATTAGGCCTATTTATTTGTTTATTTAGTTGCTGTGCTGAATCTTTAGAATTAGAAACATCTTAATTAACCTTTTAACTTCTGATGCATCAGCGCTGAAGCGTTCTGAATGGATGCTTTAGTTTAAATATTCATAAAAAATCAACTGTTTTTAATTGTTTTTACTGAGTTTAGTTGATGGAACTGTATGGAGATAAACAGGTGTATAAAAGAAACTGATTTAGAAAAAGAAAAAGACTAAACTAAAACTACTGCAACCAAATTACAATACAAGCTATTTATTTATTGATTGATTGATTGATTTACTTACCTACTTATTTATTTACTTACTTACTTAATTTTTAATTTTTTTCAAGTTATTTATTATTTTGTAAATATTTACTTATTTTTTGTTAATTTTGTTTCTTATTTTATTTTTCTACATTTTGTTTTTTTATTTTATTATTTTTCTTCACTTTTGTTCCATTTCTGTTTTACTTTGTTCATGTTACTTATTATTTTGTTGGTTTATCATTAATTTTTCTTGATTTTATTGATCACTTTGGTTGTTTTTGTTCATTTTGTTGCTTATTGTGTTTTTGACTGTGGAACTGCACAAGTCTCAGGAATTAAAGGGTTAACCTATTTTTAAAAAAAATCTTTTATCTGAAGAAAATCCATCAAACAAATCCAAATAAACAGGTGTCAAAAAGCAACTGATTTAGAAAAACAAACTACTGGAACCAAATTATAAATTACTATTTATTTATTTACTTACTTATGTACTTACTTAATTTTAGTGTCTTGGTTTTTTTGCATTTTTTTAAGTCATTTATTATTTTGTAAATAGTTATTCTTTTTTGTTGATGTTGTTGCTTATTTTGTTTATTTTTCTACAGTTTGTTTTTATAATATTATTGTTTCTTCACTTTTGTTCCATTGGTGGCTTACTTTTTTCATGTTACTTATTATTTTTGTTGGTTTATTATTCATTTTTCTTGTTTTTATTAATCACATTGGCTGTTTTTGTTCATTTTATTACTTATTTTGTTTATTTTTCTCCATTTAGTTTTTATTTTATAATTTTTATTCACTTTTGTTCCATTTGTGTCTTACTTTGTTCATGTTACTTATCATTTTGTTGGTTTATTATTCATTTTTGTTGATTTTTATTGATCACTTTCTCTCTTTTTGTTCATTTTGTTGCTTATTTGGTTTTTGACTGTGGAACTGCTCAATTCTCTGGGATTAAAGTGTTAACCTACTTTTTTTTCACCTTTTATCTGAAGAAAATCCATCACATCCCTGAAGACAAAGACAATTCAGTTCTTTGAGTATTATCTGATATATTATTGTAATTGAAATCTTCTTCTTCTTCTTCTTTCAGTGTAACATTCGTGACCATGGGAGATTTTTATTGGTTAGTGATAGTAGTAGGCGGGGCCTCACTCTTATCAACTGGCCAATGTGACGTGAGCTGTAAAGGACAAGATGGACACCCAGGGGCCAAAGGGGACCCAGGCAGAGATGGGTGGTCTGGGGCTAAAGGAGAAAAAGGAGAAGCAGGTGAAGAAAAGGCATTTTCCTTTAACCCTTTAACCCCTGATGTGTCAGCGATGACACATTCTGAAAGGATGGTTTAGTTTAAATATTCTGAAAAATTCAGCGGTTTTTATTAATTAATTTATTTATTTAATTATTTATTTATTTAAATTATAATTTTATTCCCATAATCGTCCAGCCCCAGTCAGATAAAGAGTGGTCGTTGGAGCATCATGGTGCGTTTCCTTCCCAGTCGATCCATCCGTCTGTGGAGTCCAAGGACCCCTGCTGGTGACATTTAGTATTAAAACTTCCTTTAACTCCAGAATGTAGGATGATGGGAACCTGAAACCCTGTCTGACAGACCCCTGGAGGACACACATCATAAGGAAATATCATTTGAACCTCCTGGGGACCTCAGTCCTCTTCCAGGGACAAGACTTTCAGAACTTTATTGAAGAAAAACAACAAAGAAATGACGTCAATGGAAAAGAACATTCCATAAAATAAAATTAAAATACATCTGAAAAAATGGTTGTGTTGAAGTGTTGTCCAAAAAAGGCAATTATTTCATGTAAAAATAGTCAAAACTTGTACTTTCTTGGGTCTCGAGGTTAATCATTAACACCTTAGGTCTTTGATTCAATGGTCATTTTGAGAATTTTTTATTATTATTATTATTATTATTATTATTATTATTATTATGATTACTATTATTGTTATTATTTGGTTCATTTTAGTTTTTTAAAAGTTTCAAATTTCTTCCGCGTCATTTATTATTTTGGTAAAACAAATTGTTTTTGTTCATTTTGTTGCTTATTTTGTTGATTTTGTGTCATTCTTATTTTATCTTATTGTTTTTTCTTCACTTTTCTTCCATTTGTGTCTTAATCTATTCATGCTACTTACCATTTTGATGGTTCATTATTCATGTTTGTCCACTTTATGGATCACTTTGGCTGTTTTTGTTCATTTAGTTGCTCATTTGATTCTTTTCTTTTTTTTTTTTTTTTTACTATGAAACTGCTGAAAGTCTCAGGAGTTAAAGGGTTAAAATACACAACACCTATTTAGATACTGGGAGAGAATCAAAAGGAACTGGGTCATTTGTTGCCATTTGGAATTCAAAGGTCATGTCCATAATACTGGAATTGCTCTATTATTATTATTATTATTATTATTATTATTAATAATAACTTAATTTTAGATTTTAAAAACCTGCAAATTTTTTCCCGTTATTTGTGATTTTTGTAAATATTTATTCATTTTTGTTCATGTTGTTGCTTATTTTGTTGATTTTATTATTATTATTATTGTTATTGTTATTATTATTTTCTTCGTGGTCATTCTCAGCTAGTTCCAGACAGAAGAGAAAATCAAAAAGCAGAAATACTTACGAACATGTACAACAATATGAGAAACACCAAACGATCCCAAAACTATGTAGAATAAATGTGAAATACCTTGAGTACAGCTGAGTGCAGTAACAGTGCAGTAACAGTGCAGTAACAGTGCAGTAACAGTGCAGTAACAGTGTAGTAACAGTGCAGTGACAGTGCAGTAACAGTGCAGTAACCGTGCAGTAACAGTGCAGTAACAGTGCAGTAACTGTGCAGTGAAAGTGCAGTAACTGTGCAGTAACTGTGCAGTGACAGTGCAGTAACAGTGCAGTAACAGTGCAGTAACTGTGCAGTAACAGTGCAGTAACAGTGCAGTAACAGTGCAGTAACTGTGCAGTAACAGTGCAGTAACTGTGCAGTAACAGTGTAGTAACAGTGCAGTAACAGTGCAGTAACAGTGCAGTAACCGTGCAGTAACAGTGCAGTAACAGTGCAGTAACTGTGCAGTAACAGTGCAGTAACTGTGCAGTAACAGTGTAGTAACAGTGCAGTAACAGTGCAGTAACAGTGCAGTAACCGTGCAGTAACAGTGCAGTAACAGTGCAGTAACTGTGCAGTAACAGTGCAGTAACTGTGCAGTAACAGTGTAGTAACA
>JAPTYR010000008.1:13992751-14009841 GCA_029814505.1 Siphamia roseigaster | reverse complement strand
TTTTAAGGCCATTAAATTTTGCGTTTTTGATTTATCACTTTTTAATACTTTTTAAAACCCCGCGGACACCCTGATTTACTAACAGGCAAAATATTGTTAAAATTAAAATTGCATTCACTTCTCTTCAGACATTTCAGATTTTTCATATTTGTTCAAGTTATTCATGTGAAACGATGGTTTGTATATGTAAACAACTTTTTTATGCTAAAACAAAGGAACATTTTTGAGTTGTCATTATTTATAGGTTATTATGATGGTATTTTACTGGTCTGGTCCACTTTACATTAAATTTGTCTACATGTTTAAAACATCCTTGGTTAATATCTCTCTGTAATTTATTGTATTTCACAAATTCATCCTACAAGCTGGACTGGACAATTTGACATGCCAGTTTTGGTCCACGAGCCGTATGTTTGACACCTGCGCCTCAAGTCACACATGGCGGTCTGTAAAAATGCACCTTGACGAACGGGTGGTCCAGCAGCATGCTAGCTGTCCAGCGGCGCTTGGGTTCACTCTCCAGACAGTGGCCGAGGAAATCCTTCCCCTCTGTGCTCAGCTTCTCAGGGATTGGGGGTTTGTGACCCATGCCCACTTTGTACATTATCTGGAAGTTGTGCTCGTACTCGTGCCAAGGCCTCTGTGGGTTGAAATAAAGGTCAGATGCATAAGTACTTTGTGGTTTTCCCCTCACACATCTCTTTTGGGAGTAGTGTTGGGTGTTACCTTCATATGGTAGAAGAGAGGGGAAACTATTTATGGCTCTAAGCGTGCAACCACTGTTAGGTTTCATAACTTCACGATTCTGTTTTTATTATCCAAATAAAAGATTTACAACTCTGATGGTTGCAGTTTTACTGAAGAGGTGCAGCAGCTTACATAGACTGTATCATAAGGTAGCTACACTGGATTTGACCTTTGGTCTGAAACTATTCAGCAAAAATGATTTATTTTCAACAAAAAGAACTAGAAATCTTCTTACATTAATATTAAATTAACCTTTATTTAACTTGAGTTGAATATTGCAAGTGGGAGAAACACAGTGTATTTATAAAAGAATAATGTAAAAAAAATTAGCAAAAAAAAAAAAAAAAGGAACTAAAATTAAGTAAAACAAAAAAATAAATAAATGCATAACTAGTAATCTAATTTGGTTCCAGTAGATTTAGTTTGGGCTTTTACTTTTTCTAAATCAGTTGCTTTTTGACACTTGTTTATCTCCATACATCAGTTCCATGACCAAAAAAACCTAAAATATAATAAAACAGTTGAATATTTCTGAATATTTAAATTAAACCGTCCATTCAGAACGTGACAGCACTGACGCATCAGAGGTTAAAATCCACTAATCTATGAGCACCTTATATCAGTGGTGTCCAATCCTGCAGGTTTTAGATATTTCCCTCTTCCAACACGCCTGGCGGTCATTATCAGACTTCTACAGAGCTCATCGGGTCTGCTGGAAGAGGAATATATCTAAAACATGCAGGATATCGGCCCTCGAGGACCAGGATTGGACAGCCCTGCCTTAGATAAACTACCTATATGTACTGTGGGTGTTTCCCCTCATTATCCTTACCTTTCCAGTCACCATCTCAATAAGTACACAGCCCAAACTCCAGATGTCTGCTGCTCTTCCATGACCTTCACCCTTTGCTCTGGTGATGACTTCAGGTGCCATGTATGCTAAAGGAGTCAAGAAAGAGAAAATTGTCAACTACTACTACTATTATTTATAAAGCACTCACATAACGTAGTGCAGTTTGCATGCAGGTTCAATTTAATTACAAGATTTACAAGTGACAAAAACAAATACGTACACTGAATCACTGATTTACAAAACAAAATACATCAAAAGGAAATTATTACATAACCCCTGGGTCGTCAAATTCATTTTAGTTCAGGGGCCACTTATAGCCTAATATTATCTCAAATGGGTTGGACCAGGAAAACAACAATATAACATCCTATAAATAATGTCAACCCCAAACTACAATAAAATGACAGCATGAAAATGTTTACATCAACAAAGTATCCTCTAATACTGTGAATAACATGAACAAGCATAAGCAACCTTAAGAACGATAGTCATAGTTTTGTCAGTATTGTGCCTCAATTTATGTATACGTGTGCATTACAATTTACAGATCACATTGGAGCTACAAAGACAAAAAATTGTAACAAGCAGAATAGATCAGGTTATTCACATTTTTTGTGAAAAGATCATTTGGAAATATAAGCATTTTCATGTCATTTTAATTTACTTTAGCTTTTAAAAAAAAAAAATTACACACACACACACGTCATTTATTTAGGCCATTATCATACTATTTTACTCGTCTGTCCCAGTTAAAATTAAATTGGTCTGTATGTGGCACCTGAATTGCAATGATTTTGACATCCTTTGTTGTTAATATCTTCAGTATAATTTTTGCATTTCGTAAATTCATCCCATGGGCCAGATTGGATCCTTGGGCGGGCAGGGTTTGGCCTGCAGGCCATATGTTTGACACCCCTGTACTAACCAGTACACCAGATTAAGATGAATATCAACTAATAGAATAACCTCAGTGCATATTTATTACATATTCAACAGCAAAACACCTCTCCACAATATAGAAATAAACCTGGCTAGAAGTAGCGCTGAAAAACAGAAAGGCTTAAAAATGCAACAGTGACCCCTTGTGGTGGCTTGGATCATACATCCTATACATTTATTTACCTGCTGTTCCGAGTGTGCTGTTCACCTCGCCTGGCATGGTGTGAGTGTTGTTTCTTAACTTGACTGAGCAGCCAAAGTCACCGAGCTTAATCAGACCCGATGATGTCAGGAAAATGTTTGCTCCTGGTATAGAAAGAACAGACACGTATTGATTTCCCCTCAATATTATAAAGATATACACGGTGGGAGAGTGAGAAATGGAATGGGCACTGACCTTTGATGTCTCTGTGCACAATGCCATGTTCATGAAGGACATTAATGGCTGTGGTGATCTGTTTACTATAGAGTCTGATGACATGCTCCTGCAGCCCCAGTCTGGACACCTCCTCCAGAGTGCCCTCATCACAGTACTCCATGAAGATATACATCTCTTCCTACAGGTAGGCACAGGAAAAGTTGGACAAAACTGCTTCAGCTGCAAAAAAGCCAACTGTGAAATAATATTCAATGACACAAAATTCTGTCTCTTACCCGATGGAGCTCAACTCCAAAGTAACGCACCAAGTTTGGGTGTTTAATGCCTTCAAATATTTTTAGCTCATCTGCAGTCTCTTTAATGGTTTTGTGATCATTTGGCTGGAATCGAATCTGTAAAAAAATATAGAATTAAGAAATACATCACCAAAATATGACTTTGCGATTTTTTTTTTCTTATATAAAGAAAACTATTCAATTCCTCTGGCACATACCTCCTTCATGGCCATTAGTTCTCCAGTGTCAACATTGATGCAGGTGTACACTTTTCCATACTGACCCTCACCTGTTCATTACATAAACAAACAAAAATAAAAAAAAATCACTGCCTGTATTTGTATTAAATAACAAATATGACAGCAGAGTCACGCTTGAGTAGACTCACCAATCTTATTTCCCCTCTGCCATTTGAACGTCACCTTCCTAAGTCCAACATGCATGACGTTGTCATAGGACTTGGGAGTGTGACAGACTTGGCCGATGATATTGCGTTGTTTCATCATAGCGTAGCGTTTGTCTTCAAACTTGCGAATAGAACGACGGACAGCCTCCATTGGGCTTTGTCTTGCTGCTGTGTCTGGTGTGGAAAAGAATAAAACATTTATTATTTTTGATTAATTCTGAATAAGTTCAACATTTTTCACTGTTTTGTTCACAAGTTTTCTCTGTTGTGATATAATAACTTTTGGATTTACCCTGAGATTTTATGAACATCTATGCAATTAATTAGTTAAATGTAAGAAAATACCTAATTTTCACTGAAATATACAAACTATAGAATGGTGATGGGTCCAGTAGGTGCACTGTAGGGGGGAAATTAATTTGTAATCACCACAATAATAGTTCTAGGTCTTTAAGCCTTGAAATAATAAGCTTGGTCACTAATGTCTTGCAAGATGATGGAATACAGATCATTCTTTCTGATGTGTAGTGTTTTCACATAATTTTTTTTTATTGCATCAGTCGAAAGTGCTGTGGAAAGCTGCCATAACAAGCCACTTTGCTGAACAGGCTCACCCTTGGACTGGCTGATGAAGGTACGGAGTTCCCAGCTTCGACGTGCAGCACTGTTTGGATCTCCTTTAGGATAGGAAGGCTCTGGAGTTGATGATCACACAAAATCCCTCCAGTTAAGACAGATGATTATGCACTGTACACCAAACTGTGCAGGTATCACAATGTACCTACCCTCTCTGTCCTCGGTGGGGCTCGAATGGCGGCTCAAAGATTTGAAATGCAACTCTGCTGCAACTGATGACAGGCGGTCATTTTCATGGCAACCGGATCCCCTGGAAAGACACAGCAGACACTGATACATCACTGTGCCTTTGCTGACACAGATGGTATTATTAAATTTGGAGGTTTGTCTAAAAATGCCAAAATGTATTTTTATTATGATAATGATGATTTACGAGAATTTCGTGTTACCGAGATGGAAAATAAAATTAAAATTAAAGCTGCAAGCAGCGATATGTCGGGACCGAGCGCGTTTGTAAATTGCCATTTTTGGAAAACCGTATAATTTGGTACTATTTACAAGTGTGGGGGCCCCCTGATTAGGGCCCCAGAAAGGCTTGTGCCGGCACTGCAGATGGCCAGTAGAATGTGCAGTGACGGGGGAGGGGTGATGTGGTGTGAAGCTTATAAAACATAAATTGCCATTTCTCGAATTAAAATAACTGTATCAGAAACATCCATGAGGAAACGCTAGTAACCAGGGTTTCAATGTTAAAATAATCAGACAAACCATCCAGTCTTTCAAAGAAAACAGACTTTCATCATATTCTCAGTTTGTACTGAAACCCATCAGCATGCACCAGTGACAATTCAAACCTCAGACACACATTCAGTTAAGTTTCGAGAATGCATGGTCTACTTTAAACAGCACAGACAAATAAGCCCACAGATCTAATGGCAGTGAAAACACCAGCACCAAAGCAAGACCAATGTTAATAGCACTAAAAGATTTTGCCCGTTCTTTCAAGCTGGTAGAATGTTGTCCATTTTCACACCATACACAACAATCAATCTCTTTCATTCTGGATGTCTTACATAAAGCTTTTTTTCCTGATTTGATGACGTTTTGAGACTCTTAGAAAAGCTGCGTTATCCCTGTTAAGGCTGAAATATTGGTCACAAAATTCTTACTGAAGTGGATTCGACAAATAAAACCATCTACGTCATATAGAAACAGAATATTGATCGCTTGAGTACATGCATTTTCTATAACAGTCCAGAGTAATGGCCAAGCTCTATTCGTGTAAAATTATTACATTGGTCTAATAAATAGGAAGGTAGGAAGGGAAGGGAAACGTTGCTGCCCAGTGATAATTTTTTTAATTAAATATATGTGCAAAGGAGTGTTGGCAAATTTACTGTCATGCAGGCGAATATGTGCATAAATATCTGCATTCAAGATAAATGATTTATAGCAAACATAAGATGGAAGAATGTTAATTTCTATTCTTTACATGCTACATTTTCTCCTTCCCTTGGATGCTTTAGGACAACATGTGTACTATTTTCCTCTTTGGGGCCTTATTTTGACAACAGTCTCTGGCAGGTGACTCGGGGACAAAGCTACCTGCTGTCACTGGGGCTGCAGCTGGGTGCTTTGGTGTGGCTGTGTTCCCCTGGGCCCTGAGTGACGGGTCGAGGGCCGTTGGGGAAAAGCTGGTTCCGGAGGTCGCAGGGGAGACTTCGAGAGCTGCGTAGTGAAAAAACAAACTGAGGATCTCTGCCTTGGGAGGAGAGTTGATTTGTGTGGGATGTAAATATGTTTGTGTGAGGCGAAATGAGGAACAGACTCACGCAACACATTCATTCACTTGTTAACACAATGTAAATGAAACTAATTAAAAGAAAACAACACCACCAAAGCTCACTTCACAAGCTCAACAGCTACAGAGCTAAAGTCACCAGGCCTTCAAAGCAAAGGAGCCATGCAGTAAAGTGCATCAACATGTTACGGAAGGTGCATACATACATGAACTGCTGTCACCTACCTGAACCCTTCAGCACTAGGGATGAACAGATTGGGGTTTGGGGGGTCACTATGGCAGCGAGGCACCTTGACTGGACGAGGACTATTACTGGGGGCTTAAGGGAAAAAAATAAAAAAAAAAAAACAAGAAGGATTTTATATAAAAAATAAACAGGACATAAATAGTAAATGTATGAGATTATTATATGGAATTAATTATACAAATATATGGATTAAACATAACTAAAATATCAATAAAACAAGCAAAACACACTAAAACTTTTTCTGAATATATTTTGTGGCCTTTTTCTTCTGTTACACAATACTTATCACTCACAGTTTGTTGTTTCAGATATGTAATTGAGTATTTTACCAAATTAAGTGTTTAGTAACTAAATGCTCCCTCCTCACATCCTTCACAGTCAGTTACACATTTTTGCACAAGCACAGAACAAATACTATGATCAGCAGCTTAATACTGCTCACAGTTGGAATACTTTCCAGTCAGCAAAGTGAATAGTTTAAACAACATATGCGTATTTGGCATTTTACAGAAACTGAAATAATACGGTACGTTTGTTGCAGCTCTACATTATGACTCCCGGGTTATAAACACTGATCTTAACCTCAGCCTTCTACCATAAACTGTTCTTTTCTCAGAAGAACATCTTACCGATATACATGCCAGTTACTGGGCTGTGAGGTTTTCCAATTACATGCCCAATACATTCATTCATCAAGGCTTGTAAATTCTGCAGGAAAAAGGACAAAATCATAGTTAGTATTTAATTCTGTAATTACATTTCATCATTTTCTATGGTTGCAGTTGTATGACAATAAAAAAGGCTGTTTTACCAGGAAGTCATCATCTGGTAATGCTGATATGAACCCTGGTTCGATTGCCTGAAGAAAGTCAAAACCCTGAGTTGCCCACCTGCAAATGGAAAAAAAAAAAGACCACCATTTAGCGAAAAATAATAGTAACTGAAATTTAGAAACATTTCTTCAGTCCATGTATATGATCCTCCATCTCAACAACATTCAGTTTATTGATATTAAAAAGAGGATATTCAAAAATAAGTTGAAATATAATAATTTTTTATTTTCTTAGATATATGGCAGCTGGAATAGACATACATCTAGGGACATAAACTTAAAGCTTCTACACTGACCCAGGTATGCCACACTAATTAGGTGAAATGAAATCCTACCATTAAATACAAAAACTAAGAGAATTTCCCAAAAATACATATGACATAATACTGTATAGTAATGTCTTACCTGGGCTTGGTGCCCCTGCCGCTCTCACACTTAGTCAGGACATAGGTCATCCATTTGCGCGCAAAAGCTATATAGCGTTCCCCAATTCTTTGTCTGAATTCTCCAGACATCAGGCGCACAACCTCTTTGTGGTACTGCACATGACAACAAATACCAAGTATTTAGTGTTTTTGTCATCATCCAATGAATTGTCAGTTAATACAGCCATGTAAAATATATGCTGTACTATTACAGTTCCCGATCATAGAGACAAATAACACGAACCCTCCACCAGATGCTATTTGCAACCCTTCAGACATATATCATGTCAATGTTCGATAAACTGAATTATAATGGATTCTCAGGTCAAAGGAAAGAGTAAAGTTGTCACTGTAAAATACATTTGCATCCTTGATTTATGTTGTTAGAAGATTGTATTGCCTAAAAACAAACAAAAAGAAACAACAACTGTATTTTGTCCTAAAAAAAAAAACTGAACCTCATCTTACAGTTCTTACCTCGAAGGCAAAATTGTAGCCCTGTATCATAGCCTCCCTGTAGTATTGCTGCAGAGTAGCAGATTCAGATTCCTCCACCTCTGCTTCAAATTCTGCGGTGAACATGTACTCCACTTGATCAATGGCAGTGCTGATCTTAATGCATAGCTGTAGCGCCTCATTCTATAATAGGGACAATTGACAAAAGAGAGAGAGAGTGAAAAGGAAAGATAATGAGAGCTAAAACAAAGGACACTTGTATTGCACAATGGAATAGAAAAGCAGATACATTTTCAAAGCTTCAACTGTCAAACATTCTGTATAAGCTTTTTTTTTTATATTATAATTCAAGAAAATCTTAAGCCATTACAGAGGATCCTGCCAAATCACAGACCTTTGCAGAGGGAGTTATGAACTGAACTAAACAATCACTAGTGAGATTCTGTCTATTATTCATCACAGAAGCAACGTGGCACCTCCTCAACCTGTAACCTTTTGACTTTACGTATCCATACTAGCATGAAATGGTGTTGTGATATCAATTTTTATACAAGTAGGAACTATGAGGTCTGTATTTTTAAATTTTGGCATTTTCACCTGACCTTTACCTATTAAAGCTGTAACTCATAGAAAGCTATAAAACCAGATAAAAGGAAAATGTGGCATTGAGGCTCCGACTGGAACACATATCTTTGGTTGCTTCCATTTTGAGAATAACGAGAGAAGTTAGACCTCAGTGTTTCTTTCCAGTAATGTTAACAGAGTGGAAATTCTTGGTAACTGAAAGTAGGACACCTGCACAGTAGATACAGCAACAGAATGAATCATGGAGTTCACAGAGGTCAGAGGTCATTGTGTGTTATGCAAGTACCTTGAGCTCCTCCAGAGCACTTGCGATGAGAGGCTGACTTGAGGTTTGCTCTCTGCTAAGTGTGAGCACATCCTCCATTGAATGCTGAAAGGCTTTACGCTGGGCCACGAGGTGAGCTGACTGCATCACTATCAAGAGCATGTTCTCCACCTGAGAGAGGAGTGAACCAGTGGGAGGTTTGTAAACACCAGCCACAGAAACACGCAGGAATTAGTTCACACACAGAAATGCCTCATACCTTCATGGCTCTCAGCGTGTCGACCGTTTCCATCTGTGGAACCAGTTTAAGTAACTTTCCATCCCACTGCACCCAATCAGAATCGGAGCTTGAGTTTTCCCCAGCTCCGTGCTTGCTCATGAGCAGGAAGGCATCATCCTCTGCAATTTCATCTGGCTCTTTGGAGCAGTCTTTTCCTGCAGCAGCATTGAGGAGCTGCAAGATGAGAGGCCGCTGATCCATTAAGCCACAGGGGACGAAAACCTGAAGCTCCTCCAGGCCTGGAATCAGAACCTGGTTATAAGAGAAGGAGGTTAACAAACAGGGCGTGATCTGGGGACGGACAGGAAAAGAAGCTGAAATATGCTGTAACTGCAGCCACCTTGACATAGTTTCTCTTCTTCAGTGCTTCCAGGAGACAAGACACCCCGTTAGTGATACTGAAATCTGCTGCAACCTCCAAGTCCTGGAGAAAGAACAGCAAGTAAAGTCAGAACGCACAGTCCCAGTTCCTCACTGAGCGGGAAAAAAATCAGGGTCACAGATAAAGTGCAGAGTCAGTGGCGTTGCGGCTTACTGTTTCAAGGGAGTGAAAATTCTTTATTACAGTCTCTTACCTTGCGAAGCATTTTTGCAAAGCCCAAAGCCTTGGATGCTCGTTCTCTGGCCTCGTGGAACAGTTCTTTGAGTGACCGGCTCGTCTCAATAACCGACCGCCTTTGGGAGTCGAAATATTCCAAGGTTAAAACTCCCCTCCCATTGATAAAGACAAACAGACTTCAATAACAGAAATCTAACGGCCATGTTCTCCATTACCTGATCTCATCTGAGGCTGTGCTATCATCTGCACTTTCCCAGAATTTATTACTACTTTTTTGTAGGCCGGCATCAAGGAACTCCCCAGTGGATTTCAGCAGCATCCCAGCTATGTCACTTTAAAGAGAACAATGGCATCTTGACTTTGAGGAATAAAATACATTCTTGACACTTGTGCTCTTTGAACAGACAGGTATATGATGAAACTGGAGGTCCACTAACCAAAAAAGCTTCCCAGACTGGGCTTCTCCTCCACGGATATAAGGTGTGATGACCTTGGTAAAGTGCCATTCCTCCTCCAACAGGTTCTTTAGGCTGTGGGAGGCCTGAGGCAGCTGCTGCAACATCTGGATCCAACTGTGCATGTAGTCGAAGTAAACCTAAGAGAAACACAACAGATGTTAGACAAATTTCAACAGACTTTTCAACGCTTACTAACAATCTAATTACATCTTTCTTTGTAATTGCATCCTCGCTTCAGGAGAAAGGAGAATGATGAATCCTACCACAAGCATCTTGTGAAGATCTTCCTCAAACTCATCAATATTAGCATTTATCTGCAAGCCCTGAGCATCAGTGACAACTCCACGCAACATGAACTGATAGTACTGCTTCATTAGAAGACCACCTTTGAGAACTTCTTTACACTCTCGTACCAACTGCAATGAAGAAGAAAACATGAAACCACATACATTAGCATGTTACACGAGACAAACTGCATCCTTCTTTCTCCTGACATTTTGTCCTTTTAGCAAGGAGTAGAGAAGAGCTTAGCTACTCTCAACTGTACAGCGGGAGAGTGTCATCAGTCACTTGCCTGTTTGATACTGAGCAATGAAGGCTCTCCGGCAGGCCTCTGTTCAAGTCGCAGTTTAAGGCATTCGTGAATGACATTAAGAAGCACTCTGCAGAGCATGAGGAACGCTGGCCGAAAGGATGGAAGGTCCATGTCCAGTAAATCCTCCCACGAAACCTGGTCTATTCCAACTTCTGGATCAGCTGGCCCACTACATGACACATGGCGCGACAGCTCTGGCAGGTAATCACTATACAGCATGGGGTCTGGGAAATCTGAAAACTACAGGGGGCGGAGATCACAGTTATTCAACATTCTTCAGTAAGCAGGGCTCAAACATGACTTTAACTTCAATCATTTTTCATATTACTTTGCTATTACATTATATTTTATTATATAATTTTGTGTTGCACTTCCTACAACTAATGTTATGCAGTTACTAAAATCAGTCTTCAGCTCTCTTACATTACAGTTTCTAAACACTTTAATCACATTTAGGTAATTACCAACCATCTTATAGGAGTTAACGTTTCTCACGGTACATTTACAGGAGGGCCACTGTCTGATCTCTTATACTCCATTAAATTAAAGATCACCATTTCACCATTAGATTATCTAATGCAATCATCTCCATTTCAGTGACCTTTTACTTGCTTTGTCACTGTGTCAACACATGTGTAGTTTGGAACTCAGCCACAGATTACTACCTGTGAGAAATTTTGCAACTGATGGATACTTAAGAGTGCCTAAATGACACTACACTGCAAACATTACACATCGCTGTTGGACTTATTTTGTATAATACTATACAGACTGTAAACATAGTGGTTATGAAACAGTGTGGTGACCTACTATAGGTGGGAGATGATACTTATTTTTTGCAAAAAGAAATTGTTATTGTTCTCCTTAAACTTGAGAAGTTAAGATTTCAGCAGCAATACCTTTACATTTTCTGTAAATCCCCTTTCATAACTGGATAATTTGCTTCAGTACAACTGGATAAGCTGCATTTCCTTTTAAGTGTTGTTAAAACAGTCTCACCTCTAGTGCAGGTGTGTGGCGGAGCAACGCTGCCCTGGATCTCTGAAGAGAACGGTCCATCAGTTTGTGCAATCTAAGAATCAGTTTCCGTAGTCCCATCTGTTTCAGAGCTTTATCCACAAACGGTCTATAGATAGCTGTCGGGCAGAATACTCCTCCACCTCCATGCATTCCAGCCACAGCAGTTGGCAGAAACTCATCTTCAGACAACAATCGGGCAAATTTTGGGGTCAGGGAGGGAGACAATTCTTCCTCTGCTACACATCCTAGTCCCACCTCTTCCTCCTCCACATCCCTGTCCTCTCCATTGCTTTCATCTGTAAAAGTTGTTGTAGAGCCATTCTCCTCCTCATCCTCCTCTTCTTCATTTCCACGGGAACAACGAGGTGAGGGGATCTCAAAGACAGGCCATCCGATATGGGACAGATCATGAAGGCCCAGTACCGTGGCCATGACACGCAGCTTCTGGTTCAGGTCCTGGGTGATATTGAGCCACAGACAGAGTGCCTGCACTCTGCCCTGGAAGTCTCGTGCTGCATACTTCTCATAATCCTTCTGTAGAGCCTGTAAAGAAGGATACAAAGCTTCCACAGATTCCAGCAACTCCATAACCCGCTTGACTTGCTCAAATGCCAACCGCTGGCGCTGAAGGTGCTCCCTGCAATCAGTGCCAGACCCCAGAGGCTCTGCTGCATTCATTGCTGATGGGGGGCAGGCACTAAAGCCCCAGGGGTCTGCTCCACAGTGGTTGATCTCTGCTACAGCAGACTCCTCTTCCTCTCTGAAAATTAATTCTGGGACACATTGATAGTCTCCCTGCATTGTTTGAGACCCTGAACATTGGGCCGCTGTCAGGCTGTCATAGTTGACCTTAAAGTGCAACACTTCATTAATGATCTCAGGGATGGCTTGGCGAGCCGTGAAAAGAAAAAGGTCTTGGTCACTTGTGGAACGTCGTGCATGCCACGCCTGCAGCTCCAACCAAATAACCTCATTATTGTGACCCATGAAAGCCATGTTCTCTGGGCCTCTCTGTTCCTTCTCCTTCTTCTTGGACGACATTGAGGTGAGTTTGAGCAGCAGTCGCAGTGTCTCAAAGAATTTGAGGCGGTCGGCGGGGCAGTCAGTTCGGGATGTCTGTCGATGGGTCCGGGCGATGTGGGGCATAGATACAGGGAGTTTTCCACTGCTGCAACCCAAACTCAAATAATGTTTCCTGGGATCCATGTTGAGGGTACCGAAAGGACTCGACTTGGAGAGTGGATCCAGCATGAAGGAGTTGTCAAAGGTCTTCTTGTGATCTCGTTCTGTGGAACGTAAGGTGGTCCGGTGCTTTTTACCCTGCTTGTAGCTGTGCTCCTCAGGGGGCTCCACTGGCCTGGGAATCTCTCTGAGCACAGAGGGGTTAAGGTCCGCTGAAATACATAAAAACCTTTAGTCACTACAAAATACTGCTAAATGGAGCGGACAAATGAAGAATAATTTACAGTTTAGATACTGCTTCATACATACCTCTAAGCTGTGCATTATAACACTAAATAATAGAAAAAAATATCTAGGAATCTGTATGGTTTAGTTCAATATCATTCATTTTAATATTTATAAGATAATCTCTGCAACATTTTTAAACATTTGAATAATACTTTTTGCAAGAGTACAGGAAATTTGTATGAAGGCAACACAAAAAACAGGAGTGAAAGTCTCAGAGAATGTTTGTTTTTGATATTTCTTTCCATATTAAAATCTTGGGCTTATTTTATTTTGAATTAATTGAATAAAAAATACACCATAATGAGTGTCAATGTTACTTTGATAAGAGTTAAATTTTGGTCATATCACCCATTCCTAGATCACCTTATGTACTGTGCTGTTCTTCTATTAACTTACACTTGATGGGAGAACGACCGCCACTTCTTGCCTGACTGTTCCTTTGATGTTTGCCAGACATGCGTTTCATCTGACGGGGGGTACAAGGAGGTGAAGTGCCATACAGACCTTCCTCTCCCTCACTGTCCCAGGACTCCTCCGCCTCATTCTGTTGGGATGCATCATCCAGTGGGTTGTTCTGCCTGTCAACATTTAGAAAAGAACAGACACGATCAGTCAGGGGATCAGGGGTGGGCCATTTAACCAACAGACCATGTCACAATCACAATTCATGACCAACTTTTCTTCATCAAAATTAAAATTGTTACATTCCTAAAACAACTACCAAAATAATTTTTCCGATTTTACTGGAAGCAAAAAAAACTTTCCATAAATGTAGCAGTTGATGATTTAGGCAAAACGTCATTAGGAATGTGATGAAACATAGAGAAAGGGTTGTGTTTGATAGCATTATGAACATTCCATTATAAATCTATTATAGTGTGTCATTTTAATGTTCATTTTTAATTCGAACCATACATATTAAATGACAATTTAGTTTCTGAAACTGCACAACAAAAAAAAGTTTGAAAAAAAATTACATTTACGCATTTGGCAGACGCTTTTATCCAAAGCAAGTTGAGAACAAATCGCAGTGCATTGGCTGGGAACCAAACCCTGGCCTCCCGTGTGGCAGGCAAGCATTCTACCACTGAGCCACCAACCAAAAAAATATAATAACTTTAACAGATCATGCATTTTAAAAGGGATTGGAAAGAGGAAGTAGACAAAAACATTTCATATTTGCACCAATAGTGGCAGGTAAATATTTTTTCCTCCAAAACTACTTTGATTAAACAAATATGAACCATTAGGTGACTATATACAGGTCATGTCATATGTCTTTGCCTTAGATATCTTATTATTAATAATGCACCGATTGATCGGCTGCCGATCATGATGGGCAGATATGGCCTAAAAATAGCCTGATCGGCAATCGGAAACACGTGCCGATCAAAAAGCTGATCACGTGACGTAATTTTCTCGCAACCCTTTTTTTCAAACTGGAAAACAAGCTAGCCTACAGTACAGGTGCGTCTCGACAGCACAATGACGTCTCCTGTCTGTACTTTCTTCAAAATGTGTGAGAAAGATGTAAAACTTGCCGTATGCTAGATGAAATGGAAATTAAAAATTCCCGCAGTGATCGGCGATCAGCAGATCACGTTTTTTGGTGATCGGGCCAAAAGAAATGCTGATCGGTGCATCACTACTTATTATGGTTGTGTGAATTTAGTTCTGACTGTGTTTTATGGCTGAAGAGAACAGAATTTCCAGTATAACAAAAGTTTTGAAAGTAGGGAACATTTCTTTATCGAAGTAATAAAAAGTTGGCAAAACTTGAATGTTTGATTATCCAAGCACTCATTTCACCAGAAGGACATCATGCAGCAAGCACACAGTGATATCAGACAACCACGCATTTTCTTTTCCCAGTGTCTGACGCAGTGCATTGAAAACAATGATTAGAGGCAATGACCAAGTGTTCATATGTGACAAGAACAACGCACAGAAGGACAACGAGGCAGCTGTCATGCAGAGCTGAGGTGATGCTCCACGACCTGCAGTGATCGCAGATGCTCCATGGATGCTCGTGTGTAGCTCTTCAATGTTCAGTCACAGATACAGTACTGCTGACTGGTGCATGTGAGTTATTTAAAGTTAGTACGAATCACCTTCAGTTCTAATCTTACAAAATGACGCACGCACAACAGTCAAGTTTATACATCATTGTTATAAAAAAGAAAAGTAAAATCAGACAATGTGAAAGAAAATATTAGATTAGCATGACCCCTGCTGTGGTGTACAGACAAACTCGAAACAGATAATTTAAACACAACACTCCACTAAAGATAGCACATTCAAGATCATTGTGTTTTGTATTAATATAATAATTTGCCAAATACTCTGCTTTATTTGATATTCAAAATAAAGAGCTAATCCTATTACAGAGGATGACTGTGTTTTGCCACCACCATAGGTGATAATGTAGTTTTATCTTTTGGTTACAATTCATTACTACTGCAGGTCACCACAACCCCACACTGAACCTCAGTTCTATGAAATTGCAGATGAGGTTCAAAGACACATTTCCAACCTTGCATTACTTCCCTATTAGAAAAGAGGCTAATGTATTTTATTCTTTTAAACTACATACATAATTACATACCTTGAATGTTGAAGGAAAACAAACTATTGTGGATTGAAGTTTAAGTTTCCTGGCTTTATTCCTGTTGTATCCTGATCTGATCTTAATCAACTTATCTTGAACCTCCAACAAATAAGAAACTACTTGGTAAAATGCAAAGTATTTGAAGGACATTTCTGGAATATTCTTCATATTTTCCCACAAACAACTGTTCAACCTTTTGACACTCAATACAAAGGTAGAAAATGAAATTATGGGAAAGAGGTTTCTGGATTGCTTTGAATTGTTCCATGTTTGTGGATAAAGGCACAATGTCATCCTCAGCTATTTTCTCCAACATTCCCTGCATTTGTCACACATTAACTTCACAGAATCTCTCAAATTTGTCACTCACTGACTGAATTGCAATAATTTTAAACTTCTTCTGAAAGACATTGATTTATTCTTTCAACGGGCTAAGTTATACAGCAATTTTCTATTGCATAACCTACACATCACTTTATTCCTTCAAACACTGCCTTCAAAGTGTAGCTTTTTATAGTTGTGATTGTGTAAAACACCATTATCTTAGTGCTAACAAGACATTTCAGTTTCTCAAACATACATTCCTTCCAAAGATCAAGGAAAACAGACTGTAAACAAACAATGACTGTTGCAACCAACAGTAAAATCCACAATTTAGACACATAAGCCCGTTTCTCACCTAAGTAAAAGGGCTGGTGGCGCGCCGCGCTTGCAGCCCGATTGCGCTTGTAGCGCTCGCAGACCTGAATTGTACTCACCGGTGAACTTCGTATCCCCAGGGGTTAAGCCCTGTTTACCTGACGTCATCTGCCACAACCCATCACAACAAAGCCAGCCTAGCATAAAACCGTGGCATTTTAGAACTTTCCAACAAGTTTGCCGACCAGCAACACCTCGCACGAATTAAAACAAAGAGAAGACGAAATGGATGGAAATCTGCAGTCGCAGATCGTCTGTTTGACAACTCCATGGAGATGATCTTCATCACTTCCTCATTCCGACAGACCCCGTCTCTCTTCCTTATCTGTCTGCGAAAAATGAATCCCGCCCTACTCCCTGGCCCTATCTGGCCCAACGATTTGGTTGGGCCAGGGCTTCTCGCCTTTAACACCCTCCCCCGCCTGGTCCGTTTAGGTGAGAAAAGTAGTTAGCGCCCTTAAGCTTGGCACGCCACGGCTTAAAGCCTCAATCAGTGTGTTTCCATGCATGGTCAGAAAGTCGAATTATTGCCTTAGTTCGGCTAAGGTCGGAGTCTTAACAGCCATGTAAACACCTTAGTCGAGCTGAAATCGAAGCAAACTGGAGTTTTCATAA
>JAPTYR010000008.1:13978804-13992651 GCA_029814505.1 Siphamia roseigaster | reverse complement strand
ACACAAATTCGACTTTTCTACTATCCATGTAGACCCGGGGTTCTCCCGAAACTCCACCTAATCCCTTAGCCGAGCTATCCACAATAATCGAGCTAAGCCGTGCATGGAAATGCACTGAGTGAGAAAGGGGCTATTGGCCTTCTAATTGTGCAGTAGAAACCTCATCTCATCTCATTATCTGAACCCACTTTATCCTCACTAGGGTCACAGGGGTCGCACGGAGCCTATCCCAGCCACTGAAGGGTGAAGGCAGGATACACCCTGGACAACTCGCCAATTCATCGCAGGGCTGAACATATAGACAGATAATCACTCTCACATTCACACCTATGGACAACCCTAACCCTTTCGATTAGATTCAAGATTCAAGATACTTTATTGTCATTATGCAAGCATAACAAGATTTTTACCCGGTTCTCGGCTACAGATTAACCAATTAACCTATCACTGCATGTGTTTGGATGGTGGGAGGAAACCGGGGTACCTGGAGAGAACCCACACAGACACAGGGAAAACATGTAAACTCCACACAGAAAGGTGCGAGTTCAATTCCAACACCACCGACTGGTGCTGGAATCAAACCCAGAACCTTCTTGCTGTGAGGCACAAGTGCTAACCACTGCACCACCGTGCCGCCTTGCTGTATAAATGTTCAAAGACATTAATATAATAATGAAACTGAAAAACTCCACATTCAACGCAGAAAATGCTCCATTAAGAAAAAGAATGGAGCACAGATTGCTGATCACCGTTGATCTTATTTTTTTCTCAAAAAATAATAATTTCAATAGGCCTATATCACATTCATTTTGATAACCAGAAACCGAAGCCGGAGCAGTGTGTCATTTCCGCTCCATAGCGACTTCGAGACGATGTGGTGCGACTTGTAAATACATCCAACAGTGAAAACACCAAACCTGTAGAAGGGATATGGGTTCTACTGAGAGATTATATTATTATAATCAATTATAGAGGTGTTTTGTGCATCCCGCTAGCTTGTGTATGTAAATCTGTTTAATGTATCAGTCATTCTTTTGGCTCAACCTTAAAATTGATTTATATAGTTAGACGCAATTTTCATATATGTAGCATTTATTTTGTGTGTAAAACTCTATACAACCACTCTTCAAAAATCTTCCGATGTCTGTGCAAAAACAGTGAACATAAGGCAGCTAATACAGCATAGTTTTCATCATTTAAACACAATTCCCCAAAATTGAACATGCTTGTTTCAAATGATACCACAAGGAATAAACAATACTGCAGAAAATTTGTGAAAACAATGTAAACTTTGAAGGAGCTGCCATTGCTGTGTTCTGCAGAGCAATAAGATTCACATGAGGCAAGTGCACAAAGCACCCTTTGACCACAACTCAGAGAGTGAAAGAGTTATGATTCCAATATGTGCAAGTAAGTGTACACTCAAGACACTTTCTGTGCAGATGCTTGCAGTACAAATCCATATCAGCCTACTGTTACTGTACACTGAGTGTTTTAACTGGGTTCCATGGAAAGACCTCATGAAAACATTTTTTATACATGAAGCAGGGTTAAGTCCTCTGTCTTGACAATACAGAAAGACATGACGCTGAGGAAGAGTTAGACTTTCATCCATATGATTTTAAAGATGGACAAGAGTTGAGTATTTTACACGTACGTTTTATTTACTGTTTGCTTTGGTCTTTTATGAAATGTTACAATACCCTTCCATCCATCCATCTATTTTTTGAACCTGTTTTATCCTCACAAGGGTCACATGGAGCCTATTCCAGCCACTTAAGGGTGAAGGTGGGGAACACCCTGGACAAGTTTCCAGTTCATCGCAGGGCTGACAATCACTCTCACATTCACACCTATGGGTAATTTCAGAGTAATCAAATCCTATCAGTACATGTCTTTGGATGGTGGGAGGAACCCACGCAGACATGGGGAGGACATGCAAACTACACACAGAGGCCCAACGACTGGTGTTGGAATTGAGCCCAGGGCCTTCTTGCTGTGATGCATAAATGCTATCCACTGCACCACCGTGTCACCCATGCTACAATACACATTATATTCTGCATACATTGGCCGCAGTGTTTTCCATTTCGCTATGTAGTGTGTAATGAATGCTACGTGGTGACTGGAAAGTTTTAAAAACAAAGTGCACACCGGCAGAAGTGAAAGTTAAATGTAATGGAGGCCCTGTTGCTATGCCTGTGCAAAATTCTGAGGACCAGTGAAAAGTAATTTAACTTTTTTAGGTCAGTATCATTTTAACTTATATTAGTTAGGCAAATAAAGTATTTTAATTACATTTCAGAAGTATAGAGCATACTGTATACTGCAGCCTTACTATCAAATTGCTGTAAGTACTGTGGCATGTGATGCATGTTGCTTCTTATAAACCCTGTTACCTGAGAGTAAAGTTCAAGGAAACAAAAAGGTCAAACAGTTCTGGCTTGTTTACACCAATAACATTGTGCAGCAAATTTTCTGTAATACAGCGATCAGGCTGCTAAACTGCAACTACACAATGTCTGTTGTAGGTAGCAACAGACATACAGGGAGTCTGCAAAGAGGTGACTGACTAGTTGATTCAAATGTACAACAGCAAATCTGTGCACAACCGCAGCAGTCCAGACACTAGATAATAAGCTGTGGGCTCTCCACTGGCACCCTCTCTTGGTCTGGGTAAACATAATGGCTCAACCAGAGGGGGAGAAATAGTAACCCTCATTAACTCTGTCTGCTAAGTCATCAACCACTGTGCACAAGGCAAGATTTCATGGAAGCCTGAGTCTTGCTTACCTACACTGTATATATTGTTACACCATATGCACAGTGTTGTTGCAAAACCCGTCTTACAAAAATGTATTTCACAGCATGTCACCTTTGTGTAATTACCTTCAACAAAGATCTTAACATAGTCATTTACCGACATGCTATATTAATATGTGGATTTGTTAATGTTGAAGCAAGTTAAACAGAACACACAAATTACTTTAAAAACTTCCCTTGGAGAAAAAAAGGAAACAAAAAAAAAGTTTGCAGTGGCACGCCTCTCCAGATTAGAATGTCAAAGCTTTGTTCCCTAATGCCTTTTTGAGGGGTTTTTAATAGGATTAAAGGGAAAGGCTGGAAGGCCTGACCCCACCAATAAAAACAAAAAAGAAAAAGAGGAGGGGGCATGCAAACGAATGGTCACCATGTGGTCTTCCATCGATCATCTGACTGAAAGGCTTTCTGCAGCACGCGCCTGCTAGTGTCAGTGCAGACAGAGGGTTGAAAGGCCCAAGGCTGCAGGGCTTTCACTGGAGCAGTATGTGTGAGTTAAAGGTGGCGGGGGTAATCTGGAAATCACTTGCTTAAGCTTTTCAAGAAGCCACATTAGGAGAGAGACCAGACTTCTATTGCCCATCTGCCCCACTGCAGAATCTGTAAATAATCAGACACAGGGAGAGAATCCCTCGGGAGTAGATGTAGTGCTATGTGCATGGCACAAACACCTGCTGCATGTTCTTTAGTTTCTATGCAAAATGATTCCAGATTTCATGAATTAAAACTGCAACAACTGCAATAGCACAGCCATTTTAGTCACCACACGATTGAAATTGCAAAATAAGCATTGCATAAAAGAACACTGAGGTCTTTATGAGTGTATTGCAAGTGAAATTGTTAAGGGGCTTGTTCTGTAGGAGCAGGACACAACATAGATCTTTTCAGTTTGCATGCATAAGACACAGACCACAGTCTAGGGTGACAATAAGGCAACTACCACAACATTAGCATTTAAATTAGGAAAAAGAAAGAGACAGAGAAAGTAAAGAGGTGCAAAAAAACCTTGAGCCCATGAAAAATGATGCAATCAAGAATTCAGAAAAACTATTACGCCATCAACCTGCCCCTGCACCCGTCACAAGTATGATCAGATTGTGCGTATATTTGTAAACACACCAAAGCATGCACTTATGCATGGCGTCTGAAGACAGAAATAGTACATGCATGTGAGAGGGAACAAGACCAAGTTTTAAAAAGACTTCTCGACGCAGTACAGCATGACTAAATCACTCAGGAATGACAGAGGAACCAATGACGCCATCACTGCCGGTTGTTTGTTTGGTTGCCATGAGACTCTTTGAGCACAGATTGTGCTGCAGTAAAGGGAAATTCCTCCTTTGCATTCTTTGCTTTTTTCCTCAACCTATTTGCAGGATACACAGAGAAAGTTACTGCCTAACTAACTTACTAACTAACCATAGCTGTGGGATGGTGTTCAAGCTGTCCCTGACTGGCTGGCACTAGTGAATTATCACTGCAGATGGTGTCTGGCTGCTCTCAATGGCTCATCTGATGGCTCATCGGGGCTCCAATAAAGGCCAGTGGAATGCTATAGCCCCTAGGCTGAAACACTGAGTGCATAATAAACAGCACAAAATCGAGAGTCTTTTCTCTACAACGACTGAAGCAGTGATACCAAGAGCTGCCAGAGTCAGGGGGGCCTGACCTTTGACATCCAACCATCCACACTATTGTACCAGGAAGGGGCACTCTATTGTATGGTTGTGACACGTGGCCTGTGAGGCCCACAGCTGAATAGCACACAGCTGGCTGGTGAGCACACTTGCTCACAATGCCTAAACTAAAGGGGATTTTTTTAGAAAGAGGAAAAGGAGGAGAAGTTGGCTGAGGTTGTGTAAGAGCACACTTTCCACTAATTAGGTCATGATGCCATAACTGATGCTCAGTGGGATCTATTCAGATTTTGATTTCACCAAATTATAAAAAGGATGTGTGTGCTGGCTACTAGTTTTTGAACAGCATTGGGTGGTGAGGTCAAATGAATGTAGAAGGCTGAACAGAAGCATAGTTCACAGTGTGTGCAAGACTAGAGTGCACACTGACTGTCCTGCTGCCAACCTCAGATAAACAAGCAGAGTTGATGTGGGCCATCAGAATATATGCCACAGGCTGACAGAATTCATAAACAAAGAACACAACGTACTTGACCCCACCCTTCTCTGGTACAGTGTGACATTGCTAAAACTGGACATCCAACCTCGCCTTCAGTGCAACACTGTACATGCACAGCAGGCCTTTTTTATGTATGTTTCTAACCATCACAGTCAATGCCAACAGCCACTTTCAGACATTAAACTTTAACAAGTCATTCTGTGCTTTCTACTTGCTTTATTAAATGACTTAAGATGGACCTTAGTCTAAGAAAAGAAATGGATCAGACTATATCAGGGCCAGCTCATGCCATGAATCATAACACACGGTCTAAATAAATCTAAATGCCGATACTGCTTATACTAATACTGCAGCTTAAATTAAACGGTGTAATGATGTGTTTTTCATCTAATGCCTCATGCAAAATAAAGTCAATGCAAACAGTGTTTCACCTTTAAAATGACCAAAATCATAAGCAACATCAGTTTCAACTTGCATTTCAGTTTCTTGCACATCAGTATGCAGTTGTATTCCTTGTGCTATTCTGCAGGATTTCTGATGGTTTGTAACCTCCATACTTCATGACTGCAGAATGACATTTACATTAATTGCAACTGTTTCAGTCATAACAAAGACCCAATTGTTATAAAGGAAAAGATAGGCGAGAATGATAATGTTGCAATAATGTTGCATTAATTTCTCTGAAGCAGGTGTGGGCAGAGACAGGATGCAGTTAGGAAATGCAAGAGGATCGTCCATCTGTAATTCGCAGCCTGTGCTCCTGGCAAATGCAGGCATTAATGAGTTCTAGCTTAGAGTGTCTCCAGGGCTCCAAGCATCGCTCTACTGTGCGCAGTACACCACATCCTGAAATCTCTGGAATGCCTGTCAGCCACAATGTCTTCTGACTGACTTTGAGAACAGGACATCATTGACAAAGGCTCTCTGTACTTAAATGATAGTGATAGCCTTCAATTGCCAAGTAAGAACATAACTTATCTATCTCAAAATAGTTAAGCTGACTGAGAATTGAGCTAACCTTAGTGTTTAAGTATTATGCTGAGGCAGAAAAGAACATCTTCATTTCTTACAAAGACTAGAAGGCAAGTCATATTTGCATGTTGTGAGACCTACCATTTCATACGGACATTTGAACTTTAATTACAGAGTAATGCAGACTCAAAAACAGACTGAACAAATGTTTTGTTCTTGCAAGCTTTTCAACATCAGCTACATGCACAAGCTCCACAATGCACTGCAGTCCAATATGAGAAACCTTTAGAGTATGCTTTACCCTTCAGATCCAACTTTGTGCACATAGTTTTCATGGTTATGAGCTTTCTAAGAAAAATATTTACACTGATTTGCATGTTTTCATTTTAACTTGTAACATTGCTATGCAAGTTATGTTTTTGAACTGTGCAGCAAGGACGGGCAGCAATTACATTAACAGGGCTGGTATTGCACAATCATGCGAGCTTTTTATGTCCACTTCAGACTGAGCGGCTACACAGGGTGCAAAGAGGCAACAGCAATGAAATACTCGACAACAAGGAAGGCTATTTGCTCAAAATCCAGGATTATCGCAGATGACACAGAGTGGATCCAACATGATAAATGCCCTCGAAAGTCAGTCGACAAACAACTGCATATGAAGGGTAGGGAGGAGAGGGAAGACATAACAGCAGATTCCTGAGGGTCTGCCGCCAGCGATCAGGGGCAAACACTGCGGAATTTCGATTAGAAATTGCACGCATATATAACAAAGCATATCTGTTTTTATGCACTCCACTAGTAGATTGCAGAAATGTATATCCTTGTCACCTGAGCACTGAGAGCGCACACAGTACGGGGAGACATTTGTTGCTGCATTCATGTCCAACACACCATTTGTAGTTTTGAAGCACAAAGAATTATCCAGATAATTACTATGCATTGAACAAACAGTGCAGAGTCCATATCATGATTCAGCAGTGGAGTATGAGACCACAGTACGACCGCCAAGTCTAGCTAAAGGATTAACAATAACAGTGGAGCAACATGCTAGTGACGGCCAGTGAAGTTAGGGTTTCGCTTTTATGAAAAAGTGCATGCCTTAGCTGTAACAAACAAACAACGACAGACTCCCCTGTCTATCTAACCAGCACTTAATGCAGAACTGGTCTGTCTTCAACTCCGATAGTATCTTCACTTAACTTGCGTGTGAACAATAAACTGATAAGCGACAGCTAACAGTAAATGTTAGCTAGCTTGTTCTCTGACATGTTGCACTATTACAGCGTATTAATGTATTTGTAGCGTTACCTTCTCATTAGGCGAGCATTTTGGCTCTCTTCCTAGTTAAGAAAATCGCACGAAAAGCAAATATCCGCTGCAAAACACGTCTGAAAATGCAGCTCCAAAAAGTTTGCAACTCCAGTGTTAGAAATGCAATTTCTGCACGCGTATCACTATTTGACAGGAAGTCGATTTCTACGGGATGCGCAAGCGCTCCCGTTTAGCTGACTGCGGTGTCACGTTCAGCTCTTTATTTGGCAAGAGCGAGGTCCTGATGGTGTAGTGTCTGTTCAACAAATTCGCATACCTGCTGGGCTTGTTACGATCCGGAGGCTCCATTGCAAGGCTGTTGCTTCTCTTTCCTAGCCGTGCATGGACTAAACCATGTCTAGATAATATCACACACACTTTGCACCGTTAAATGTTTGCAAGGAGGGCGGATATTTGTCTCTTTGGAGCACTTTCTATCCGCCGGCACAGTTGACTCTCGCTAGTGCGTATGCCGTCGCCATCTTTCCAACGTTCATTGAGGAGGAGTGCCACAGTATTGCATTACTACGGCAACCAAAATAGGTCATTTACGGTAAAAACTTTGCAGGGATCCAGTGCTTATTTTGATCCACAGAAGACAGTCATAATAAAATCAGTAGGAAATCATATGACCAACATTTGACTGACATGATGTGATGTGAAAATAAACCCCGTGTGCAGTGGAAAAGGCAATTTATCACAAATCACCGCATATTATTACAACCAATTACTCATGACAGCAGTGACTAAAGGGGAACTCACATCAAACCATAAGCTATTTATTTATGAGGAACATCACAATGAAATACATTGATGAATAAGTTTTTACTTGTGAGCTGTTAGGAGCCCAATGACTGAAATGACATGACTGAAACTATATATTAACTGTGTCATGTTTAATTCATGACTTAGGCTACTGACTAATAAACTGTCACATGATGCAAATTTACTTTTAAGCTCAAAATACAGGTTTAGACATGATTTTTACACAAAATACCTTCTTAAAACTTGGCTTCCCTTCAAACTCACTAGACTGAAATATACACAAAATTAATCAATATCTTTATGTGTATGCATTTTGAAGTACACTGTATTGCCAAAAGTATCTGCTTCCCTGCTTTGACTCGCATATAAGCTTGACATCCCATTATAGGATTTAATATGATGTTGGTTCACTCTTTGCAGCAGTTCCAACTCTTCTGGGAAGTTTTTCCACAAGGTTTAGGAGTGCGTTTATGGGAAATTTTGACCATTCCTACCAGAAGCATTTGTGAGATGACACACTAACGTTGGATGAGAAGGCCTGGCTCTCAGTCTCCACTCTAATTCATCCCAAAAGTATTCTATGGGGTTGAAGCCAGGACTGTGTTCAGGCCAGTCCAGTTCATCCACATCAAACTCTCTCATCCATGTCTTTATGGACTTTACTTTGTGCACTGGCGCACAGTCATGTTGGAACAAGAAGGGGTCATCCCCAAACTGTTCCCACAAAGTTGGGAGCATGTCCAAAATTTCTTGGTATACTGAAGCAAGAGATTTTGGACAATGGAGCCTTTCCACTGGTAAGGTTTAGTTATGGGGCTGTGCCTTGTCAAAATCCTTGCTGCTACACCATACATAAGAAAAATTGTCATCACTGTCACATTAAACTTAAGTCCCCCCACACACGCACATGCACAATTGCAAAATACTGAAATGTCATAACTATGGATTGAGTATGGGGTGTCACTTAAGTACATGGTGCAAGAGTGGATAGCACTTGTGCTTCACAGCACAAAGGTCCTGGGTTCAATTCCAACACCGCTTGGTAGGACCTTTCTGTGTGGAGTTCGTATGTTCTCCGACTTCCTCCCTCAATCCAAAGTCATGCACTGATGGTTAACTGATTAGTCTGAAAGGTGTGAATGTGAGAGTGATTGTTTGTCGAGACAAACAATATGTCTCCTAATATGTCAGCCCTGTGATAAACTTTAGAATGGCTCATTTCAATTATTTTGATATGTTAAATGTATTTCTTTCTCTTTCTTTCTTTCTTTCTTTCTTTCTTTCTTTCTTTCTTTCTTTCTTTCTTTCTTTCTTTCTATCTATCTACATGTCACAAAAATGTTTTGTTATTTTATACAGTAGATCTACTGTAATCTGTAATGCTGAGGCATAAGTAATTCATAATATTGTAAAAGATGTTACTTATCTTTTTGAAGAAATTTGAGGTTGTTCATGGTTGTTTCAGTTTGCTCAAGAGAAAAACTGAATTATCATAACTTTATAAGTCATTATGCTACTATATGCCATTAATAACAATTATTTATTATTATGCTATTTAACATGAACGGCTTGAAATCAAATTGTACTGTATGAGGCCGCTGACCTAAAATGAGTTTGACACATATGTGATAGTGAAAGGGTTTGTTGTTATTTATTTACAAGTAGCCCTGCTAAAAAAAACAACATAGACCAGCATGATTTGCATGCTGGTCTATGCTGGTTTATACTGGTTAGTGCTGGTTTAGATGGTAGGCCAGCAGAACCAGTAGACCAGCACCAGCATACCAGCACAAAAAAACAACATATGCTGGTATCCAGCTATGCAATGCTGTTTTTTTTTTAGCAGGGAGGCCAATATTACATATACTGATATCTTTCCAAGTAATATTAATGACAAAGGAGGACTTTAATTTCCTTATCAGTGTGCTCTTGTAATTATTTCCAACACTGTAAAGCTGTTAGAGGTTGCGGGGTACAGTATTTGTCTCTGTGATGTAGTGTATTTATTTATTTATTTGCCTATTGTCACTTTGAAGGGTTGACCTGTCTCATAAGCCACGCACAAACATTATCCACCACGCCCAATTTGCCTTGAGGGCGTTTCACCTTTCCACTCTCCTCATTATCACAGTAACCTTACCTTTGTGTCATTTTCGATTGTTTTGTGTTGAAACCGAAAGACATGTGATCTGACCGGACTACCTGGAGAAGCGGGAGGGGGTTCTGACGTCACACGCCCTCTGTCTCCGCCACATCACTCGCTGCCTTCAGGAGCAACGGAAGCTCGGAAAATACAACACCGTCACATTCGGACTATTGTTAGCGTAACATTTTACGAAGAATTACAATCACAAAGGGATGAATCGAGCATATATGTGCCCCATGAGATAAGATCAATAGAGCAAGCATTTGTTAGATTTTTAATAGCGTTTCAGCCACGAGATAATCGGAAACGATAAAGTAGGTTATCGCTTTAATACATTCAAAGAAATGACCAGGGGCGTATGGACATGTTTTGATATAGTTGTTAGTTTGTATTTTAATAATTTCTAAATACATACACATATATACTCTTATAACAGATGCATCTTACATTGGCCAGGTGCTGTTTTATGTAAGTTTGAATATATCCGACTGCACTTGAACGCCACAACAGCAGGTTTCGTGGACGGGGAAGAGGACTGTCACTTGCGCTTTGTCTTTAAAAACATCCTCTTCTGTTTATCCAAATAGTTTAAGCCGTATCAGACGTGAAGCGATTGATGTGGTACTGTTAACGTTTTCCAAGCCTTAAATAAGACCTATTAGCCTATCTTATCGCCTATACTTTATTTTTTGGGGGGGGAAAATGCTTCAGTCTTTAGCCAGCAATTCGTGTGTGCGATTAATACAGAGTCACAAATCAACGTGGTATTTTATTTCTCTAGTCTTGGGGTATGTTTTGTATCTTATATTCGGCGCTGTTGTGTTTTCCTCGGTTGAGCTGCCTTATGAAGACCTCCTACGCCAAGAGCTGAGGGCCATTAAAAAACAGTTCCTCCAGGAAAATGAATGTCTCTCCGAGGAGCGTCTGGAGCGGTTTCTAAAGAAAGCACTGGAGGCCAGTAATTATGGGGTTTCCATCCTTAATAACGCATCAGTCAACTGGAACTGGGACTTCACCTCTGCGTTGTTTTTCGCCAGCACCGTATTGTCCACCACAGGTAAGATCATCACCACCCTACTGGACAAGGATGGTGATGCTGCAGCTCACCAGGTGAAAACACATGCCCTCCTTTTTCCTTTACTCCATCTGTATAATTATAATAAAACAGCCTTTTTTATGACGCATGGGAGACAGCAGCACTAGGCCACATAAACCTCTGGCCTAATCTTGGCTAAACTAAGTGGCAGAAACAAAAGCTGTGTAGCTTATTGTATAATAGAAAAACTGTAGGATAATTAAAGGAAGTTATCTGACCACATTTAATATCTTCCATCACTCTACAGAAACACCTTAACCCAAGTAATATATATTTTTTTGTTCTATATGTAAATAGCTAAATAGGCCCAAAGCAGGTAAGTCCAGTTTTTCTATTAAGTTTCTGTTCTTTTTCTAGTTATTGATGTGAAAGAGGAAGCAAAACTATGTTTTACGTTGAAAAATGTGAGAATGGTGTGGGATTTAATAAGTTTTCTTCTTTCCACTCCTTTTTTGAGCAATTCATATTGAACTTATTTTGTTATTGTTAGTGTACATGACAATTGCTATCACACCTTGACTGTCTTTACTGGTGTATTTGCTCCGCCATTAGCTTCTGTACACAAAAATGTATTTTTTCTTTTTTTTCCCTATTCAAAACAAAGAAATAAATGAAATTAAAATTAAATTAAGTAGTTAAAGTAAAGCTTCCATGTTTCAGTTATATTTACCAATCATTTTATTATTATTTTTGCTTTTAAATACATTTTTATTGACTTGGGGTATTGTTTTAATCGCAGAATGCTTGAGACATTATAACAAAGATCAATGAAGTACAGCACCTATCAAAGAGGTTACTGCTTTAAAATAATATACATTTACTTTATACTGGAAATAAAGCAAGACGTTCTATTCAGAAATGCACAAAATTGAGTCAGTACTCAAACTGCTTTAAAGCAATAAATTGGGAAGTTAAATATCACTTGGCAAAGTCCTTTTCTCATATCTAGCTTTGCCCAGAGGAACATAATTTTCAGGTAGGTGTCAACCAGGCCACCTTAAGAACTTTAGTCTGACTCCGACCACATTGCAGCTGTTATCTGCAAGGTTGCAACATTCACGATCATGCAGATACCACAGACAGTGCAGTCTGCACAAAGCTTAAGTCTTTGTTGCACATCAACATATTTCTGATGATCATAAAGATGGGACTTTAAATCTTTAGAACAGATCAATTTCAGACTTTTGAAACAGGCTTCCTCTGAACATACCTCGCACCTGTTCATGTTTGCTGTTGGATTGTAAATATTAGGTTTATTGCCAGGCAGTGTCAGGATGTATCACTGTGAACAAGGATGGTATCGCTTTAACCTCCCGACATGTGAACGAGGTGCACATATCAGCAAATATTTACAGCAATAAAATTAAATTAATAAAAGTCTTGCAAAAACTGTAACTACATTGTTTGGGAATTTTAACATCATGAAACCTGAGCAAACACAGTTTTCTCATTTACACTGTCTTGTTAGTTTGCAAGGTATTTTTGGCACCTTTTTAAAGTCCACTTCACTTGAACGTGCTATGTTTTTACAGCAGCACCACATTTCCACTGATGAGCAATTTACACGAAAACCTTTATCAGTTTTATACCAACATTTATTGCCTTATTGGATACTCTAGCTTAGTTATTTCCTTTCAGTAATTGTATTTTACTTTATTTATTTTACTTTATTTATTTTTTTACTTTATTTATTTTACTTTATTTTTTACTTTATTTATTTTTTACTTTACTTTACTTATTTTACTAATACGACTTTAGTTGTCAGTGTAACTCTTGAAAAAACATTGTTGAAGAAGTACATGTATGTTCACCTAACAAAGCTCTAGGAGAGTAAACACTGAATAAGCTCGAGGCAGAAACTGTTGTTGGAGGTTTTTTCAAGGCTGTTCAAACACTGTCAAAATGTAGCAGAAATAATTAAAAGTGCACCATACTGTCTGTCAAAGTCAGACTGAGTATCACTGTTGTGTAATATAGACTGAAATATCTTCCCAAAGTGTTTACAAATGGGGATGAGACTGAGACTCATTTTAAACATTCAATGTCAAAATGATTGTAATGCAAACCTATGCTGTTCACTTGCAGGTTATGGTCACACCGCGCCACTCTCAGATGGCGGTAAGGCCTTCTGCATTATCTACTCAGTGATTGGCATTCCCTTCACCCTCCTCTTCCTCACTGCCGTGGTGCAAAGGATCATGGTATTCAGCACTCGGAGGCCGATTATGTACATCCACACACGCTGGGGCCTTTCCAAACCACTGGTGGCCATTGTTCACGCAACCCTGCTGGCTTTGTTGGCCGTCTCCTGCTTCTTCCTCATTCCCGCTGCAATCTTCTCAGCGCTGGAGGAGAACTGGAACTTTCTCGAGTCCTTCTACTTCTGCTTCATCTCCCTCAGCACCATTGGCCTCGGAGACTACGTTCCCGGAGAAGCTGCGAATCAGAAGTTCAGGGAGCTCTACAAAGTGGGAATCACTGGTATGTGTTCAGGACTTTTCATATCTGGTGTGATAGAATAGTCAGTCAGTGTGTTTCCATGCATGGTCAGAAAGTCGAATTATTGCCTTAGTCCGGCTAAGGCCGGAGTCTTAACAG
>JAPTYR010000008.1:13683884-13693895 GCA_029814505.1 Siphamia roseigaster | reverse complement strand
TGGGTGAGAGCAGGTCCAATCATTTCAAACCAGAGCAGAATACTCCATCTCATTAAACAATCAGTTCAGACAAGCTTTGTGAGGCTAGGGGACTCCGGCTCTGACTGTCACTCCCCAGGTTTTATGTTTTGTCCTCACCATTATGATGTTCTTGTTTTAATAAATCTGGGGGGGACTGATCTGCCTTGGCAGAGGTCTGCGCCATGCTAGTTAATTAGGGTAGGTGCCTTGCTGTGAAAACTGTTCTGGAGACTTAGTAAAAGGTTCTTTATTTTCTTCTGTGGTCTCCCACACAAGTTGGTGTCATAGTAAATGGACTGCACTTCTATTGTGCATTTTGTACAAGTGCTTCACAAAGCCTCACATTCACCCATTCATGCGCACACTCAGACACCAATAGACAGCTTCTGCTATGCAAGCTGCTCCCTACTGGCAGCAATTTTAGGGTTTGGTGTCTTGCCCAAGGACACGTAGACATATCACAGTCATGGATTTTGACCACAGCTAAAGTTTTCACTGTCTATCCTATACCTGTAGATTTTTTTTGTTACCAAATGATAACCTCTGTCACTTGCATTGATGGCTCCTTTGGATATTATATTGAAGATGGCTGGATTAGATTTCTATAGCAGTTTTCTATTAACACATACTCAAAGGACATGCAATGGATCCATTATTCATTCACTCTCACTCCTACTCTGGTGGTGGTAAACTACATAGCCACAGCTGCCCTGGGGCAGACTGACAGAAAAGAACAACCAGGGAACAAGCCTTACCTGGCAATGAAGCTGCGTGTCTGTCATTTGTCCAATTATTTTTAGTCATCTGATAATGGAGAGGTTACTTTAAAAATTATACATACACATAATGGATGTATTTACATATAGATAGATACATTATACATATTTTCAAAAATATATATATAATTTACCATTCTACACAATGTATCAGAAATATGCCATGTAAGTGAAAATGTATCTATTCCATCCATCAATCCATCCATCCACCGTTGAGTTTTAATACTCTCCTGTGGAAATGTGGATCATCTACTGATCTGCATAACAAGACTGAAAACATTGTATTGTAACCTTTACCTCTTCATTCTCATCTCATTATCTGAACCCGCTTTATCCTCACTAGGATCACAGGGGTCACATGGAGCCTATCCCAGCCACATAGGGTAAAGGTGGGGTACACCCTGGACAACTCGCCAATTCATCGCAGGGCTGAACATATAGACAATATAGCCATATAGACAAACAACACTCTCACATTCACACCTATGGACAATTTAGTTTAACCAATTAACCTATCAGTCTTTGGATGGTGGGAGGAAGCCGGAGTACCTGGAGAGAACCCATACAGACACAGGGAGAACATGTAAACTCCACACAGAAAGGTGTGAGTTCAGTTCCAACACCACTGACTGGTGCTGGGATCAAACCCACAACCTTCTTGCTGTGAGGCACAAGTGCTAACCACTGCACCACCGTGCCGCCCCACACCTGTCATAAAAAATTAATTAAATTAAATTAAATCTAGAAGTGGCTATTATAAACAGATTCGGATATGTAGTGTTTTGGGGAAAAATGAGGATATATGATATGTAATATTTTGACAAAAGACTTTATTTGGTTCAATAAAAAAAATCTGTTATTTCACGATTTGAAATGTTATACTTTATACATTTAATGAGTTGTTTAATTAAGTTTGAAAGAGGATACCATTGAATTGCATCCATCACATTCCTCCAAATAAAAAAGTGATTTTTTTTTTTCTCAAAACACTGAAATTTGATATATAGTGTTTTGGGACCAAACTCTTCACTTGTAGTTGTACTCGGTGTGTGGCCCTTCAGTAACCGTAACACAACTTTCCACTGTAACACATCAGTCATAGATCATTCAAACAACCCCCCATTTCCCTATAGTCCACGAAACAACATCCAGTCAGCTGTCAGGTCTTCTCCCAGTTTATACAACCATCCACCAGGCCACAACTGGTGAGCCGTTTGTTTACTCACCCTTTTGCCCTCTTTGCCTGGTTGACCCGGTATCCCAGCCATTCCCTTAAGAAATGAAAGACATCATGATGGTTTGACTGCACATTAAGGTACAGCAAAAAAAAAACAACACATTCACGGCATGGTTTTTAAAATTAAAACAGGACAGATGCGTGTGCCACATGTTCTCAATAGACCCGTGGATAAGTAGTGAGCTTGTTCGCAGTGATAGAAAACACACCATTAGATCTATTTAAACTGCATGAACAGATACAATACAGTAGGTAACACTGCTGTTTCCAGACTCACACATGAATAGCTTCTCGGTGACTTCTCCACCATCCCATTAATAGGCAATTTGCAGCTCGGGCTGATCAGTGTTTCATTCCATTATTCTACACAGTATCTTGATAAGGAACTATTTGCAAGTTAATCAAGGTGTGTGCTGACTCATGATTTTGTGTTGAGTTCTACTTCAAAGATATGCAGATGGTGCTTCAATAATTGCTTATTTGACTTGATAGTTGTGTTGGATTGCTTATGAATGTAATACGTGAACATTATTCAAGTGTAAAAACTGCTAATTGGCTAACATTAAATAAGTTACCTTCTCTCCTTTGGCGCCTTGGGGGCCCTGAATAAAGGATATAAAGATTAATGTTCGCAAGAAATCAAATACATATTTATTACAACGCAGTATGTTTATATTTTTTTTCCGTGAAAGCTATGTAAAATATTTATAGGTATTTAATTAATAATAGTTACCTGAGCTCCTTTGAGACACTCGTTGTCAGCCTAGGAATGATACAATCAAGGACATGTCAGTCAACACTCATTCACAAGTATGTTTGTTTGTTATACGCAAGTGGAACAACTGGTCGTGTAGTAATTATCCTTGGATAGTATGACCCTATAAGAAGTCATGGCATTGCTATTACAACTCCCTGGACACCCTGCTGGCCACTGGTCAGGAAAGGCCAGACGAGTCGTCTATCCACTGAGCCACAGAATAGACATAAGGCCACATACAACGTCTCAGCTTTCACATACAAACCAAATAATTGGTGTCCTATTTCAACTGGCATTCAACAGTCAAAATGTGTTGATTTTTCTAGGAAACAGCTGCAAAAACGTACACCATCGGAAACATATGTCTTCCACATTAGTCCGAAGTTACCAAAGAGAAAAAGTATTTAAGCAAGACACTGAAAACTCTGAGACATTTGCAGCTGTATCAATAAAAAGAGTGACGGTCCTGAACTGTGACACTCTAAATAAAACATTCCTGAGTGTCCCTGCAGTCTTTGCTAATAAATAAATTATTCATGCATTATGGTATATCCTTTGTTGCCTTATGAGCACAAGATTTTTGACCTTGTAACAAGAAATATAATGTAAATCTACCAGCAGCAAGTCTATTCTATCCAGTTCCTCTTAGGCCGTGTTCAGACTAGATGCTTTTCAGTTTCAAAAACCACCCGACCCGGGTGGTTTTTCTGGAGGGGGAAAGCCGAGGGGTGTTTTATGTCTCCATGGCAACAATTCATTCTACTGCCGTTATGTCACAAGAGATAATAAACCACATCTTTAATCCACTGATTATCATTGTTTATTGTTCACTCAACAATGTCATGTACTAAGAAGTTAGCCCTTGTTTTGTCATTAGATGCCGAAAATGTGTCAATGACCATTCATGTGTATTTAGTTTAGCTCATTTTTCAGACTGGACAAGAAAAACTAGTTGCTGTGTTGGGACTTTACCATTAGCTCTAGTGCTCTTTGTTTTAGCCGCCATTTTTTTTCCAGTAGGAAGAACGCCGGTCACCGTTTCCACTATGACGCAAAACTCTCGCTGATTGGTCAGCTGTCAAAAAAGCACCTGACGTCAGGTGCGTTTTCTTGCAGAGTAGAATTTTTCTCAACTCAAAAACCACCTGGACTGGGTGGGAAAAAACCACCAGTGGCGGTGTTTTTAAAACCACCCAGGGCATTTTTTCCAAAACACCCTGTGCCATAGGAATATAATGTAAAACATCCACCAGTGACTGAGGAAAAAGCATCTAGTCTGAACACGGCCTTAGTGTTTCCTACTTACATTTAGCGAGCAATTTACAGGCAGAAAGTTTGTTGGAACCATGTTTGCAAGTAAGAGGAAGATTGTTTTGCTCGTCCTTGTGAATGTAAAATTAGCATTAGAGAGTAACTAATGGATGGCAGCAGTGTTCTGAGGGTATCATAAGCACTTTGGTGACATAAAAGGGCCAAGCTCCAAGCAGTGGGACGACGCCTTTGTATCACTCCAGAGCTGATTAAAACTGGCAGGCCGATCCCCCTATGATGCGAACATAATTAGCTAACTACCCACAGTATATACCTTTAATCTCTAGCGGCCTTCCACTCCCTCCTTACTATACATCAAGAGAAGGTTTGTTTACAAATGCACCCACATTCTTCTGCATGTGCTGGTTGGGAAAATACAAGCATCCACAAGTGCACATCCAGTATCTGCCATCCACTGCCATCTCTACTGTCAATTTGGGTGAGAATACGCGCACTGGGATGAGTACATGTCTCGGTTATGTTTTCACTTCTCGAGGTTTTACAGGACCACGGGAAAAAGAAAAATACAAGTGCAGGTAGTCCAATTATAATATTGAAATACATAAAGTGTGGTTTAGTTCCTCTCGGGTGTCTGTACTATAGGTAAGGAGTGGCACCCAACCCAATAAGTGCATGTCTTACCCATGTAGGACACCGGCAGCTACTTCCTGTCAACCTCCACCCCCGCTATGAGACGTGGAGTCCCATTCTTCTCTGCCTGGCTGCTCATCTCTATCCTTTTTTTTTTGGCCCTATGTGAGGATGCCCACCGAGCCCTGCCTATCTGCTCCTTGGTTGACCCTTTCCCCAACGGTAATGCGACACACAGACTGCTCACCTGAGTGCCTCACTTTCCATCTCTGCGGGCCAGATGTTTTAACACTGTGTGTCGTATCTGGTCAGTCAAAAGGCTGTGATATTTATACAGCTCAGTCCCACCATTTCAGGTCACACCCGCATGAGTACAATTCAACATTTCCTAGTTATTCTTCATGTTCCTACATACACACACAGTATAATGAGATGGAAATGACAAAATGTGGACTTACAGGCAGCCCCGGAGCTCCAGGCAGACCCACATCACCCTGGTGAGACAGATAACAATTAGTGTGGACTTCTTCAACTTAAGTCAATTACAGCCTAACATGAACAGGCTGAAGTTAAATCCTTGCAATTTATTTTAACTAGCCCAAAGGTCAGCCACTGTGCTTGAGAGGGAACTGAAAGTGAGGTAAAATAAGATTCAGAGCGTTTCAGGGCAGTAATATTTCAATGAATGCAGTGTGGGCAAGAGCAGACCATTAAGTGATATTTATGATATGTCAAGAAATGAAGTCTGTTTGATGAGTTTCACACTCTCAAGACAACTGGCAGGTGGGCTGGTGCTATTAAATGTGACAGGCTTTAAAATAAACACAGCCGTACTATATCATGTAAAAGCTCTGCAGTATTAACAATAGTCAGGTATGATAACATTGTTTGGTGACTGTGACATACAAGCAGTCATGAAAAGTCATATAAGGTAAGGACTAGATGCCTTTTGACGCCAGTGTCACCGAATGTAAGCAATGATCTCACATGCTTTTTACTGCCTTGCTTGTGATTTGTCTTTTCTGATAAAAGCTCACGAGGCTCTGTCCAATATTTTTTGCACTTCTCTCCCATTTTCAACAAATTCCCTACTGTACGCTACAAAAACCCTGCGTCAGTAGAGAATCGGCGGACTTTACAACTGGCAAAACTCTTTTATCAGATGTGGATGAAAGGGGGAAAAAAAAAAATAAGGCACTTGTAGTTCATATCCATTTTGTTGTCTAAATGAATGTCACAGCTAAAATATGCCTGCTATGGGATATTCAGGGGACTCATTACTTTATGCTTCCAAATCTGCCTCCCTCTGTCAGTTTCAATACAAACAAACGTTCTCTCCACCCCCACTCCCACACTCCCATCCGGAAAATAGGATAAAATACTCTGTGATTCTCTGTTGTCTCCACAGAAACACATAGACCTCATTATAACTTCAAGGCTGGCAGACAGAGCATTGCACCTACAATTATGCGGTGAGTTCCACCAAAAGACAACAACAACAACAAAAAAAAACCCCAATAAGGCAGGAAAAATAAAAGAGCAGGAGATATGGTAACTAATTACAGGAGAAAAAAAAAAACATTTCATCTCATACATGGAAAATAATCCCACTGTGGGATGAAAAGAGAAGCAAACTTTAAAGAGACCAATATATTACCACTACATTGCAACAAGAGTTAATCTAATTCATGTCAGTGATGTCAGTGAATAGACTGTAATAGGACTGCAGATGAGAACAAGATAGTGAATCAAACTCTTTTGATGCATTTCCAGGTTACATTGAATCCCAGGCTTAAGAAAACCCATCTAAGCCGACTGCAAAAGACATTCCTGCAAAACTTTGTTTAAAAAAAAATTAATAAATAAATAGTCTCAGAGAACCAAAGTCAAATGTTTTCAAGTCGAGAGTCCCTGGGAGCGGATCCAACACCAGAAGTTGATAGAATGCGCACCACAATTTTCCTGTGGGCTTTAGTCCCATAAAAACTGTTTAGAGAGGCCAAGATAAAAGGATTTTGGTGGGTATGTCCATTACAAACAGCAATGAATATACAAATAGTCTGCAAATATAGAGAGTGGAACATTTTCTCTGAGCCGAGATAGAAGCTATTTGACCATCAGTGGGGTTTCGCTAAGTTATGATGGCAATAACAATATTCTTTAGCTGACCATGTTTAGAGTAGCAATCATAGAGGCACTTTAAACAGATGGGCAAACACATTATTGAGACTGAAATTACAGCTCATGAAAGTCAAGCAGATTCCATGAACAATCGATTTTCATTAAAAAAAAAAAAATACAAAAAAAGAAGGAAATGAGAACAATTATAGTCTAATTGTCCAGCCCTGTATGTATAGCAGGCTCACTCACTTTGTCTCCTTTGGGACCAACCAGACCAACTGGCCCTAGGTCACCTTTCATACCCTGGGAATGAAAAATATATAATAAAATGAAGGGGTTTTTTTCCCCTCTCCGTTGAAGATTAAGGATTAAAAGTTGTTAAAAGAGCTCAACATGTGTTATGTCAGTATATGTTGACACTCCAGTATCTCATGCAGGTGTAAGATTCTCATGCCTGTCACAACCAGTCAATGAAAACAGAGCAGATAATGTCGATCAGTCAACACGACATGGCTGATATTCTGCTGAGAGATTCACAATCAGCTGGTTATGTAGCGTCTAAACCCCTCAGTCCCCTTCCTCTGTTTTCACTCACCGCACGTAGATTTAGCAAGGACCGTGACTGTCATTGTCATAAAAGCAAACAAATATTTAAGTAAAATGTTTTTTTTCTTTTACTTTTACTTAATGAATTAAAAAATTAAAATTACATTTTCAAACATTTCATTCCAAAATTAACAAATAAATAAAAAGCTGCTTGTGTTTAAAGCTAAACCTAACATTAGAATTTGCCATGTTCATCCAAAAGTACTGTATTACCTGGATTTATTTTGGTGCATCTGGCCTTTTTTTCCCAGATTACTGTCACCATAAAAACAATTTTTTTTAAAAATATGCATAAATATGTGTTCATGTCATGAAAAAAGTGTCACTGATAACTTTCTCTACCCGTATACTTCAACAAAAGCAAAAAAAAAACTTTTGCATTTATTGTGACACAGACAGAAAGTAAGTCATTTTTAATGTTTTTCTATTGTTTTTATTTGCATGTTTTGTCTAATATTTAAGTAAAATGTTTTGGGGTTATTTTTACTTTTACTTAATGAATTAAAAAAAAATTACAATTTCAATTTGATTGTCATTGCAGCTTGTGCCTTGAAGGAGAGGACCTGGGGGTTGGGATTGAACTACGCAAGCTCAGGGCAAAGTCAGGCCTCTGTGGTGAAATGTGAAAGAAGAAGGACAGCTGAGATAAAGACTGATGGGTGATGAATGAGGCTTGACATATATTGACAGGCTAAATTTGCAGCGAGCCTTGTTAGGTGTGACACATTTGGGCCAATATAGCAGCAACTCTTTGAAACAGGTTAACGGGAGAACAGGGATGATAGGGAGTGTGGACAGTCTGTAAAATGACTCAGAAATACAATCATTTGTCACAGTTAAATATAGCGCTAGAAAGGCTATTAATAGTGAATTATATATCTGCAGAAGATGATTACCTATCCTTATCACATTAAGTCTGCCTCCAAAAGAGACATGACTAATACATTACCTCTACCTTGCACGGCTCACCTTGAATGTCACTATTCAGAAAACAGAGCTCCTGATTTTTCTGGTGAAACGTAATTGTCCTCGCGGTAACTCTAGGTACGGTACTACAGCTTGTGTAAAATTTGCAGTGCCATGATTTTATCAGATTGTATCACTTTATGTAGGTCCTCAGCCCACGCATGCAGTCAATAACAGAACAGCCGTCCATTAGCTGTGCATGTGAGCCCAGTTTTTTCTTAAATCGACAGCCTAACCACTTTACTGGGGCAAGCTGACACGAGGGAATCCAGCAACAAATTTCCCTCCGAGTTATTACCGGAGCAATAGCAGAAAATGAGGGACCGGCACAGAACTAGGCTAGAACTGATAATAAGGACATAAACAAATTCCTGAGAGTATTTGATTTGGATTGCATAAGAATTTTTTGCTAAAAGGACTTTTTTTTTTTTCTCGTGACAGTCAAAACTGTGGTATTGTAAAATAATTAAAAAATAAAAAAAAAAATAGTTCCTCTAATTGTCATTTTTGGTCTGCTCTATGGAATCCTAACTGTTCATCCAAAACATCCATATCTCTGTATTTGTCCCTGACAGAATAATGTGTTAAAGAAATAATTTGTTCAGATAGATGGATGAAGAAATAACTTTCAGAGAAAGAACTCAAACAAGCTGCAACAAAGTGGAAAATAGAGAATTGAAGATTTTTCGCCCAAGGATTTTCAGTCCATTAAAATAAGTTAAATTGCATTGAAAAAAACTTGCAGTATTACTGTTAATATGAAAAGATTTGGTTTTTTTTACCATTACTGGATGCTCTGCGATGTAAATAAATTCAGATCAGTGCTTGGGATGTGGTCTCTGTTTTAACTCAGTGGGCATTCCCTTGTCGAAACTAAAGACAACAAAAGACTTTTATGTAATTTTCTTTTGATAAATAATTCTCCTCCACTTCATTTTCCTTTTTAAGTTACATTGTCAATTAACCTTTTGTGTGCACAGAAGGCAACAAGGAAAAGAAAACATTCATCACACTTGGGCAAGACACAAGAAAATAATTAAAAAAAAAGAATATATTACTTTCCAAAGTTACACAGGGGCGGATCCAGGATTTAGCAAAGGGGGGGGCGCCCTCTCGTATGGGAAATTTTTTAAAAATGAGAGAAGCTCTGGCGTATTTTAGCGGCATTTTTGAGCAAATATATAACCATATTTCACATGGTTTACATGGACTCAATGTGCTGTCAAATGAAACAAAACAAATAATAATGATAATAATAATAAAAAAGAATCACGAAAATACATAAACGACTGAAATAAATCAAATGGCGCCTTTCAGGATACCCTAGGACCTAGATCGGCATAGGAATGAGAGGCACTCTGGTGTATTTTAGAGGCATTTTTGAGCAAATATCACCATATTTCATATGGTTTACATAGACTCAATGTGCTGTCAAATGAAACAAAACAAATAATAATGATAATGATAGTAATAATAAAAAACAATCACAAAAATAAATAAACAACTGAAATAAATCAAATGGCACCTTTCAGGATACCCTAGGAACTTAAAGAAAAAGGTACTATTTCTGAATAGAGCTACTTGACTAAGGTGCGATGGCAACTGTTATGGTGTCTTAAACCAAT
>JAPTYR010000008.1:13654389-13667814 GCA_029814505.1 Siphamia roseigaster | reverse complement strand
TGACGCCGCTATTAAACAAAATGCCGCTTTAAGAGTTATGTAAAAACTATGTAAAAACTGCACAGCTCAAAGAGGAAAAAAAAAAACAAAACCAGCACATCCCCAGGTATAAAGATTTAACTCTCATACAGTATACAGTACATGTCGCCTTTGTGCCTTCTAGGAAAGGGAGGTTTTCCAGAAACAGTCATCCTGCATATCTTAATCCCACAGCCACATCATGGTAATTAGGACACTGACCCCAAAAGCCATCTGGTCTTATCAGGCATACAGTACCAACACCTGTTCATCCCTAGGAATTCCATTCATCGCTGAACGTTATTCTCTCCTGCTTCTTTTTTTAACCTGCTGCAGACTGCTAAAGGGGGAATTTAATACCCCAAACCATGTGATTTGTCTAGGGAAAAATAACAGGGTTTTTTTTTTTTTTTTGTCCTAATATATGGTGGTTCATTTAAGGTTTTCTTGTTGTCCTTCAACTGACACAACACCCATAATTTTCAGTATCTGGGCATTTGTCTCACAGTCCCACCTGTCTATTGAGCTGTTAAGGATAGAGGACCCTTATGTGATTGAACTATACCTATTCTTCTAGTGCTCGGATGAATCTTTGGCTTCTCAGTTCGCGCATCTTGGGGATTTAGAGGAAAAACACCATGCGACGGTAACTATACTGAAGTAGTTTGACAGCCAAACATGAAACTTCCTCCGTTGTCATAGTTACAGATGCATCACGGAGGCTTCCTTTCTTTCTTGACATTTAGACTTTGGATCTGTTTGGAGAAACTAAAACTAGTGTCCAGGGTAGTTGTTCACACCGCAATATATGAGAGTAAAAATATACCCACTATATTTATAACAAAGGACATTGCACGGTGATCCAGTGATAAAACTCTCTGTGATTAAATAGGCTATGAATTGGATCTCCTAAATCCAGACTGCAGTGAATACCATGCATTTAAATTTTTGTACTTTACTGTTTCTTATTTCATTTCCAGTAGGTATCAGAAGAAAAGAGCATATATCACAAAAAAACATTACCCGTACCTTTTCTCCTTTATCGCCCTTTTGTCCTGGCAAACCGACTACACCTGGAAGTCCAGTTTCTCCCTGTGCACAAAAAGCAAAAAGATAACAGTGGAAAAAAGTTTAATTTAATTTTTTCCTCTTTAAGAGAAAACGACATTTACCGTAATGAGCCTGTATGCTTTTGTACATGGTATGCCAATGTATAGCAATTAACTGTACCACTGAGAGATATTCCAATAACTGTAATAATATTAATTAAAGAGTGTAAGAGGGAGATAGAAAGACTAATTCTATTCACAACTGTCTAATGGCAATTAGTGTACACTGCAAAAAAATTTGGATTTTCCTCATTTCTAGTCAAACTATCTCATCACACTTAAAATAAGACATAATCACTTAAAGAATAACTTTTCAGTGAGATATAAGAAGTTATTTTTAGATAATAGGTTTGGAAAATCTTATTTCAAGAAATCTTACTAAGATCATTTTCACTTGTTACATTGGCAGATTTTTTTTTTTTGTTTAATACAAGATTTTATTTTAATTTTTGCTCAATTCAAGAAAAAAAAATCTGCCAATGGAACACATGAAAATTACCTTGGTAAGATTTCTTGAAATAAGATTTTCAAGATACATTGTCTAAAAATAGGTTATTATAACTCACTGAAAAGGTCTTTAAGTGATTTAAGCACATAGTTGCTAACAAACAGGGTTAGACATTAACAATAATCATGAGATATTTATAATTATTAAGACATTTGTACATTTTATCCTACTTTTATATTCAAAAAAATGTGGCCCCTTCCTATAGAACATCTCTAATTTCAATTTCACACTATTAGGTGTGCATGCGTGCATGCGTGTGTGTGTCTTTTGAATATATGTATGTATCATATTGTTATTTAGAGGTAAGTGCACAGACCATGCACCTGTAATTTTGTTGCACAACTGGTGTAATTACAAAAAAACCTATTCTATTCTATTATTATTATTATTATTATTATTACATTTGTGCTAATTAAAGGTAAATATATATTTTATATATACCACCAGTATATGACAATACTGCTGGTAATTCTGAGCTGCATTAGCTACCTTTCTTTGCACTTTACCTTGAAGCAGACAAAGACATATTCACAGTATTCATTAAATAATACAGTGTCAGTGCAGCTATCAAATGGATATTGTAGTCTATTAATGTGAAGAGTATTATAACATTAAACCTGGAGTGGAGCTGGAGATCATCTGAGAGCGCAAACTAACCTTTTGTCTAAATGTTAATATTTTCAGTCATGAATCATCTGAAAGCTGCTCATTTATTTTCTATTAACATTATAGAAGCCGTATGTATTTTTTTTTTCTTTTCAAGAATATATATTAGGTGGATGCTGTTTTTTGTTTTGTTTTGTTTGTTTGTTTTTTTTTGTCAGAAAGGGCCCCTAACTGGTAGTTTACTCTCTATAAAGGATTGAGTTCCTGTGGAGTAAATCAGTGCTGTGCTCTGGTACAATAGACATTACACTTACTCAATTAGAAGCCCTTGTTGGGAGGAATTGATTGTACCTTTTCAGATGGACAGTGACATCTGTCAATTGATGATGAGGCCGGCTGAGACAGCATCTGGGGGAGCTGGGCTGTAACCAGGGGAGGGGAAGTCCCATTAAAGGTCTCCGTGGCTTCACACTGGATCAATATAGAGATTTCACCATTTAGACACCTTCTTTATCATGCTTGCTATATGGTAAAAACAAAACAAAAAAAAAAAAACAACAACACTGTACTGCAGCACACAGCATGCAGGATGGCCCATTTTAACCGACACACATCATGTTGCGATTAACGAATACGAAAGGCATATTTTGCACCTACAATGTGCTAAAAATACAATCAGCGGTGAGGTTCTCTTCTTCTCAATTCCCTCGGAGTAACTTAATACTGACATGACAGCATGCTTATGAGGACATCTAATGGTATGAGGTCAGGGGTCACGTCTTCATTTGGAATGACTGTAACAGTAGCTCCTATTGATTTATTGTGATGGAAGAGCTCTGTTATTAAGTTTCTATCGAGGGACAAACACTCTCATTAAGCAGGTAAAATCTGTACCAAACTTAAATATTTGATCACGTCACAAGTCAGTAATTAAAACAACGTAATATAATTTTAATGAAAAATATATATTAAAAAAAAAATGTAATGCCTTAAGCTACAGCATGTAAATCAGCACAAATACTATTTTTTTTTTCTTATATTTAAAATGATGATCGATGATGACCCAGTAGAAAAATATAAATTCTATAGTCCTCAGTATTCTTCAGGTATTATTAGTGCTGTGATTCATTACGGCAATTTACCTTTGGCTCCAATAGTTCACAGCAATTTTCCATCTCAGCCATATAAGGGTCGCAGTAGATTAGAATTTGTTTCAGTTCAATCTGTGGAGAAAAGCTCTTGTTATTTCAGCACCATACCATACTTTGTAATCCTGTTATCCTCCCTTCATCATTCTTTTTTATCAGGGTAAATGTTAGGAAACTGCAGCTATCCTTCATTCGAGCTTGAACACTGTGATTCCCCTTACAATCCCAAAAGATATTTAATGAACACATTTTAATCATTCGATAAATAAAAGGAAGCTCCAAATGAGCAGATATGTCAGAATAATATCTTATGCATTTAACCCAAAAAGACTCAATGCTATGTTTGTGGAAGTTTCCAAATTAAATTTTCTCTCCTTTTAACCTTTCATAATTGATTTGTCACCATTTATTATAATATTATCCTCATTTTGCTTTTTTTTTTGTGTGAAAATCAAGTATTTTTTTTAATCAAGTAACTATTTATTTTACTGATCATGACTACATTTGAGGTTCATCATAGCAAAAATAGAGAAAACCTGAGGAAAAAGTGGCTTTTTCAGTCAAATGTATCTTTAAACATAAAAAAATGTCTCCATCCACTGTCAGTGGTAGAATAGAATAGAAATCCTTTATCAAACTCCATCAGGTTTACTGAAGTAATTTTGTAGAAAATGACATTGTTGCCCCTACGGACCCTCTGAATAAAAAAAAAAATCATATCTGATGGCCATGAAGAAATGACAAAATACATTTTATGCCAATGATTTACACATATTGATAAGATTAACGGCTGTAAGGTTGTGAAACATTTTAAAGCAGTAGATGCTTTTGATTACTGGTGGATATTTGGTTAATAATAATAGAATAATAATAGAAAAGTTGCATTTAACACGCAACACAATTCTACCAGTGTGTTAGAGTAGTACAATAAATAAAATATGTCACGTATTTGGACAGAATTTGAAGTACCTATCAAAAATGCATGTTTCAGAAAATTACCAAGTTCTCGTCAGAAACCCCTGATGACAGATAAAACTCTAAGACTACAACATAATTATCTTTGGATAATTTACCGAAGGGGAAAAAAAAAAAAGCATTAGACTCAGTTCTATTTCCATGAGCACTGTGGTGATATACATCCGCTGGGACATACATCTACTGGCCGTCCATCCTCCACTCGTGTGGTGATGAGGGTGCGTCCACTGGTTTCAACGCTGTCCTTTTCTTCCGTCAGCTTCCTTTCTATGAGTTTACAGTCCAGATAGATGGAAACTATGTTACTCTGCACAGAAACACCCAGTTTGTGCCACTGCCGGTCAAAGAGGTTCTGTAGTTCGCGACTTTTAAATGTGTAGCGAAGTGTGATCTTGAGCAGGCTCTGTAAAGAAAACTCCACCACCTTCTTGCCGCCATCAATTACAACCGATACCTGAGGATCAATAGAGACAAAAGAGAACATACTCATACCCATGGTTTCATAACATGCTTGTAGACTGATATGTATTCACTCCTTTTGTTTATTCTGCACCTTATGCATGGAATCAGATAGAAAATGACTTAAATAATGTTAAATTCTTTGAGTGTTTTTAAGTCTAAACTGTCAGTTCTCAAGGCCAGCTCCATAATTTACGCTTATTTTTCTTAATCAGCTTGTAAATGCTATTTTTACTGTTTATTGTCGAATGTGTTATATGTTTTAACTGCGTAATCCTGTAACTGTGCGTTCACGGAAAAATGATTAGACTGTGAAAAGTTATCAAAAAAACAACGGTTACACACTCAAGTACGAACTCATGCGTGTATCATGTGACTAAAACAAACAGAAAAGAAAACATGAGATGCCTACTGTCTTTGTCAGTACAATACCATAGATATTGATGTCAGAACAGAAGTGATTTTGGTTATAATCAAGAAAACTATAGAAAATGGATAGATATCAGCTCTTAAAATAAACTGCTATGAGCTATTTTTGTTGTTTTTTTTGTTTTTATTTATTTCTTTTTTCTCAAATATGGAAATGTTATAAGCTTTTTGATTGCAACTAATTGACTTATTTTCACAACATAATACAAATGAAAATTCAAGGAAGCAAAAAAAAAAAAAGATAATACACATTAAAAAAAGAAAAAAGTCACATTTGAGAAGGAGTGAGCAGAAACATAGTTTATTCGCTCTCACCCCTAAATGAAAACGTTTTTCAGGAAAATGCTCTATAAAGGTGAGGGACCACTGAGCAATTAGCTCCCTGTCATTTATAAAATTGGCATTAAATATGTAGGGTTATTATTATTCCTTTTGCATAAAAAGGGTCTGTCAGTCAGAAATAGTCGTTTATTTGGGTGTGGATGTGTTTCTGAAATATTACCTCAGCCAGTTCCTCATGGAAGAAGTGCATCAGTAACGTACAGCTTCGACACGGATTTAAAACAATCACGCTTATTTACACAAAGTATCTCTGCACATTTTACTGCTTCGACTGTATACTCTGTGGATAATACTTTACTTTTAATCCCTAATCTGTTGTTTAGGCTAAACTGACCAAACAAACTCATCGCTTGAATGCAACCAATCAAAAAAACTTGTCTTTTGTATGTATAGAAGTATGAAACAAATAGCTGGGGATTAAAATGGCTATTGTGGAGCATTACAGGAGCATTATGCAATATCAGAGAATCCATACGTTTGTTTATCTTCCCATATGATGCTCGTCTGGCGGAGCGGCGACATTTGTTTTCCTTAAACAGTGTTTGAGAGTCTGTAAGTGGATCCTTACATATGAGCAACATAGTCTACCATGAAAAGAATCGACAGTAACTTGGGCTTGTTTCGTTTCTCGAAACTCTAAAGAAAAAAAAATAATCTAAATTTCCAGTTTCATTAAGTAGCCCCGATTCCCCTTCTTCCAGGAAAGGAAAGTTGAAGGGAAGGCAGGGAAAGGAGGAAGTATAAAACATAAAGCGAGACTTTGAGAGGAAAAAAAAAAACGGTCTTGTGAACCATTGTTTGGATCTTTATGCAAAAACCCCCTTTGTGTTTCAAACTCTTGATCCCCCATAGGCAAAGGAGAGTGTATTGATCTGTGCTGAAAGGAGACGGGCCTTTCATCACGCTTCCTTCTCACCTTAGACGGCTTTGAGGAGGCTCCTTCAGGATGGCAGCACCCTCGCCTGGCTACTGGCCAGAGATTAGGACGGCGATAACCTACCCAACCCTAATAGGTAGCGAACGAAAGCAGAGGCTGTCTAATTAGCGCTGATCAAAGAGGCCGACTTTATCCCCAAAACAAACCTGCACATTTGAATGTGCTTAGGAGACGGAATGAAAAGGATGGAGGTGGAAGGAGGAGGGGGTGAAGTTGAAGGTTTTGAACTTTTCCTGTATTTTTTTTTTTTTTTTTGATGATATGCACATCCTCATGCATTCGCCATTTCTTCTATTGGTACTTTCTCTGCATGCAGATATGTAAGCAAAGACAGAACGGCGAGGATGATGAAGAGGAAGTGCCAGTATTCTGCAGAAGTTTGAGGAAAAACCTGCAGTACGTGCATTCATTTGTGTACACTTGAGGATTCCACTGAAATAGATGCGTTTTTATGTTGAGAGAACTACCTCGTGATTTTTGACCCATGAATTTTTTATGTTGGTTTTTTTTTTTTTTTTTTGGTCTCTCCTGTTGACAAGCTGATCAGTAAAGAATGTGAATTACCAACTACCTGATCTCTGGTTTGAGGTTCCATCAGACTTGACCTGAGCAGATCTGGTATGGATTTAACATATACTGTATGTGTTTACTATCACCTTAACGACATGTTATTTGCAAAAACATAAGAGCTAATGCAATGTTACAGAGTATTATTTAGCTTTTTTTTTTTTTTTTTTTAATGGAATTCATTTAAAAAAATCTCCCTATGGTCTACATAAACTTTAAATGATAATCTTGGGTGTGAATTCTTCATTAATTCAACTCCACAGGTCCATCTTTTACACTATTTCAGAGTAATGATGCCTGAAAGGTCCTTTTGAGCACTGGCCCTTTAAATGCACATGAGCCATTTTAGGCCACGCCCCCTCCTGGTTGTTGTTTGTGCTGCTCTGCCCTCTTTCGCCATTTGTCTTTGTTAATACAACTAACAACTGAAAATTTTTAGCTCATCCGCCCAAAGTTCGGACATATTTTCAGTTTTTACAACAACCACTGCTGCTTATAAACAATTATGTCGTCCTCAGAGAAATGTTCATCAGAAGTCTTATGTTCAAACTAATTATAGATGTAACAAATTAAGCAGAAATCCAAACAGGTTGTAGAAAAATGAATATAAAAATAGCTTTGCAGCACCTGGAGTGTTCAAATTCAAACAAATAAATGAGCCAAAAAACTATTAAACGTGGGTTTAAGATGATATGACCCCTTTAAGTATTTCATCAGGTTCTGTTTTCTATAGATTTGTCAATTAAATTAATCAACATGTATTTATATGGCATCAAACCTTAACAGGTTATCCCAGGACACTTTGCATTTAGACCTGGTCAATACCAGACTCTTAAAAAAAAAAAACAATTTATGTGACATTACATTTAGTCCATGTTTACTTAGTCTGGAACTGGGACTCACTGGTCTTGAGATTTGCTGCTCTTACACTGAGAAGTTTTGGATTCAAACCAGGTTCTGGTCTGGATAAAGGACTTGTTTCTCTTGATTTGGGGTTCTTCTCTTTTTTTTTTTTGTTACATGTTAGTCATGATTTGAGACTTAGCATTAATATGTTGATTTTGACCTGACACTCGACCAGGGACTTGTTAGTTTTGAACTGGGACTCAGTCTTAACTTTAGACTTTAGACTTTTTCATCTGTAACATCAGAATCAGCTTTGATGTAGGACTTGGTGTTCTTGATATGGGGTTCATTGTTCTTCAACTGGGACTTGGCTTTGACTTAAGACTTAACAAGGGACTTGTTGGTTTAGAACTGGGACTTGACCTTGTAGGAATTAGGCCTTGAACTGGGATGTAATGGTCTTAAATTGGGGATTTGGTGCTCTGGATTTGGGTTTCGTTGATCTTGACTTGGGATATATGGGTTTGTACCTGGGATATATTGGCCTGGACACTAGATCATGGACATGTTGGTCTTGAACTGGGACTGATTGCTCTTTTAGATTCTGACCTTTTACTCTTAAACTTAGTCTCAGATGTCGAACTTTGTGTTCTTGGTGCGGGTTTCATTGATCTTGAACTTGGGACATCTAGGTCTTCAACATAGGACTTAATGTGAGGCTCATTGGTCTTGATTTGACTTGATACTGGTCAGTCTTAAACTGAAAAATTAATATTCATTTTTTTCCCCTCCAGGATTTTCCTGTTGGTTTTATTTGGAACTTGCTCGTTTTGGCCAGTCGTGACCCCAAACTCTATAACCCAGACTGGAGACTTAATTATGAATTCATCATTAACCTTCCCCATTTGTTCATTCATTCATTTGTTTATATGAATTTGGGATCACGTTTCACCCATAACAGCCACAATCTCTCCAGTGTAACATTTTAGACTTCACCGCATTCAAATTACTGTAACTCCATAACCATCAGAGATATCCACAAAACTCAAACTGCATCGGAAAACTGAGATCCTGAGCTTTCTGGCATTATATAACACTTTATGGCAACAATGTGGGACTAAAAAAATGACTGGATATAACCAAAAATATTAACCCATAATATGGATACTGAATGTTCAGGAACAAAAACCATGTGTGAGCAGATGTAAATACAACCAAAAAGGGTTTTTGTCAACATTTACAGTTGTTTCTAATGATGAATAAACATTTCAGCTGTTTTTTTCTTTTTTTTTTTACTAAAACCCACTATTTTAAGCATTTATTATTTCTAATAATAATAACTAATGATCAGATATTGAAAGTTAAGTTCTTCCTGACAAAGAATCGGCACTTCTATTGCAAAGAAAACATGAAGACACCTCGGTGGGCCTGTTATAATGGCAGTCTTATTTGAAAGTCCCCAGATGCTGTTCATAAATGTGGCACTTGTGTCTTTGAACTGATCTCAGACCCGAACCAGGAAGTGCTTTGTCTTTGTTTTTTTATGATCTGTGCATTTATGGAGTTGTGTTCTGTTACAGGGGAAGCATCAGTTGACTCTGTGTGAGGTTTATAGCCTATAAAGTCAAGGTGTTGGCCTGTCTTCACTGTGGATGTGGAAATCTGCACAGCGTCTAATGGGATTGAGGTCGCACCGGTCGATAAATGTGGCAGATTTGTGATAATAACCAAAATTCAACCCAAAAAAATACAAAAAAAAAAAAATCTCATCATTCCCTTTTGGAGTTTGATGACAACGATAGAGAACACGGAACCTAATTTGCAATTCATCGCAATTTGCGCCGGTTATTTCAGGTTTGTCGTCTAATTTGTTATCTGTCTATGCATCCTCACAAGTTTCTTTTGAAGGCAACATCTGCCATTTAATTTCAGCCCCTCTTATTGCTGCCTTTCAAGACGCAGTGCAGCTCTAAACCGCAATGAAGTCATAACTCCAGAGCTCAAAAAGCCAAATCTGACGCCTGTCTGACTGCACATTAAGATAAGAATCACACTAAAGGTTTTCTGCTGCTCGGAGTATGCCAAAAGTCCCCAAAACTTATGTGAAAGCAATTAGCGTGATTGCAAAGAGGAAGGAGAAAAGTGCAAATGTGTCACCGCTCAAGACATCAGAAGTGTCTCGCTTCTCGGTGTGGAAAATGTTTTAAGACGAGCATATGTTTAGAACCTTATGATGGATGTTATAAAAACTGTGGCAGCAGGTTTGGCTAAAATCCAAAAGCGTGTAACCAGGTCAGTAACAGTTTCCAACATGCATTATATTACAGCTTTGTTTTTACTTCTCTCTCTTCATTTTAACACAAATATCTGTACTTTCTACTCGTTACAATGTATAAATAGGCTTGTTACTTTGGTGTTAATGCATTTGTGGGGATTTATCGCTCGTTGTGCACCTTCACAACACAATTTCAAAACAAAAAACTTGCCAATTTAATTTAAGTGGTTGCAATTATAACACTAAAAAACAGATAATCCTATGGTGTGTATATTGGTGAAAATGTGTGTGTGTGTGGGGGGGGGGGGGTAAAATGATGAGGGAAAAATTATAAAATAAGTAACACAACAATAAAATTAGATGAAAAGGAAGGGAGAGAATAACAAAAGAAAAGAACACAATAAAAATAGTTAACCTCTGGAGACCCAGCAATCTATTATGTCACAGTATTACTTATACAAAGGACATTCCAATTTAAAAAAAAAAAAAAAATACAAAAAATAATGCATATTTTTTCATGGATTAAAAAAGCCAAAGCTTTTACTTTCCCAAGTGTCAAGATGAAAAGAAATAACAGTGTATGACAAAAAAAAAAAAAAAAGAATGCTGGGGAAAAAAATTTAAAAGGTAAACATAAACAAGAAGACGGTTGTATAAAAGACAACCTCATGAAACAAGAAAAAGAAAGTAAGAAAAGAATGAAGTGGATGGTGCGTGAAAAACACCATACATTTTACAGACATTTAACATTTCCTGAAAGGATGACTTTTAACATAAATACTGGAGCTGCAACTGTTGACAATTTCCATATTTAATGACTCTTTTAATTATAATAGTTGATTTGATTAAGTTATTACTGAAAATGTGGAAAAAGTGAAAAAAAAACTGAAACGTTTAAAAAAATGGTAAAACAGTTTAATCAAGCAAAAAAGAAGTGGAAAAATGTGTAAAATAACTTGTTAAATGGTAAAAAAAATTAATGTGAAAATTTAAAAGCAATGTCCAAAATGCAGGGGAAATTATGTAGAAATTATTTTTTTTTAAGTGAAAGAGTGGTCACAAAAAAAAGGAAATAAAAGGTTAAAAAAAGTTTGGGGAAACAAACCCCATAAGAATATAGGAGGACGAGAGAAGAAAATAATAAAAAAATACAACTCATATTTTATTCCTGAAGTCGCTGAAACAACCATAAAAGGATATATGTAAAATATGTACATAAGAACGACAATAAGAATGGAGTGAAAGTATATATAAACATACCTATAGAGATAAACAACAACAAAAAAGTCAGACGACATCAACAAACACGGTCATATTAGTCTTCTACACATTTGGATCCAACTGACGAACTGAAGATGGAAGGAATATTTAACTGAAAAAATAGAAACAAATATTTTTGCAATGTTTGTGTTCAAAGCTTAAAGGAATAAATCATGTTTCCAAAGTAGAAAAGTGAACATACAGACATTTTCTTCCTTTTCGTTTTTGCCTCATCTGTTGTCCTGTATGTATTGATCCTTGTGCATCATAATAAGCGTCCGAGTGGAACCGATGTTTAACGACAGTAAAACTAAGGAAATGAAACTTCGATTAAGGAAAATAGGAATCACATTTTTTTAATCCGTTCAAGTCGATTGTTTCAGCTTTTATGATACTTTGAGGAAGCTCTTCACATAAACGACAATAAAGACATTTAACAATAAACTTAAAGCTTAGCTCATTAGCATTGACGTTAGCATTTTGCACTTTTAGGAGCTGCCCATTGAAGATCTGCACCGATGTCTAGGACACATAAAGAAAACAGGTCAACACAACACACCAAACACTCCACATCTGTCTGGGTAATTTATAGTTTGCTTTTTTTTCTTTTCCCCTCCGTGAGAAAGGTTTTACTTTGAAGAATCCTAATTTCAGTTGTTTCAGCCCCATATTAGGAAGTCTGTCTAATATTGACATTTTAGCTCCTATTATTTCATTCCATTTCTTTATTTCATTCATTTATAAAATAAAAATAAAACATACAATATAAAATAAATAAACATTCTCCGATTCAGAATGAAACGGAGCAGAAAGAAGACAAGTCTTATTTTATCTGCCCCATTTACCCACCCCCAAAAAAAATCAATTTACAAAAAAACAATATATATAATGTCAAAATAAAATATCTGCTGGCCAACACAGACAGTCCATACCACATTAGATCTGGAATTACAATCAAGTGAATACATCAAAAATGACAATGTTTTAGCAATCAAACATAACTACCACATTTCATTATATTTTTCATTTCAATAAATTATTAATTTATTAGACAGTTTACAGTAACAGGGACAGTGCACTGGTGTCATGACAATAACATTACAGAAATCAGTTTGAAATAGTGCATGTAATTGGAAAAACAAAAAAAAAACAAAAAAAAACCTCCAGCTAATATGACGGTATGTCAGTTAAATATAACAAATGGCTTAACTTGGTAAATGGACAGAGCTTACATAGCACATTTTTGCACTTATGGTGCCCAAAGCACTTTACATTTTCCTCCCATTCACACACACACTTATACACCAGTGGGTGGCTGTTGCCATATCCTACTGGGAGCAATTTAGAATTCAGTGTGTTGCCCAAGAACACTTAGACAGGTGGAGTTAGGATTCCAACTGCCGCACCTTTGGTCATTGGACAACCTGCTCTACCAACTGAGCCACAACTTTGTCTATGGCAGCCTTTTAACATGATAAATTGATGTTTGACACTTTCTTTTTTTCCCCAAGATTCTGATAAATAATTTAAAAGTAAAAGTGGGTAGCAGTGTGTAATATGGAGGCTATGACCTGTGATAATGTGTAACTAAAGCAGATGATCTGAGCCACGTCATGATAAAAATTGGGTGTGTATAATCATTCTAATCATCATTCAAATATGATAATTTTCAGCTGCTGGTACAATATGGGACTCACTAAAAACCAGGCGTTTCAATCAGTGCACCTGATTTCATACAAAAAAACCTAACATAGTTTTGCAGACTTTTCTTCTATTTTTAAATTACACGTTCTTATGGGAAAGTTACATTGCAATGACTTGTGTGTTGGGTTTTGAAAAATGAGTTTGGAATTGGCCAAAATCGGTATTGGCTACCCAAGCACACTACAAATGAGAAATAATAAAAAAAAAAAAACAATTGTAATCAAGGCAAGGTGACTTCTGAT